>CABFVX010002538.1:21655-33674 GCA_902151425.1 Timema shepardi | reverse complement strand
CCCCCGAGATGCTGGCGTGTTTCACAGAGGGTGGCACCTGCATCTAGTATGAAACCATATCCAACGATAAGGTTATATTTTGCTGTAAGGTTGAGGGACGTGTTTTTGCCCCAAAAATTAATCAATATATATATCCAAACTGACCATACGATACCTTAGCAGGTAGAACGGTCCCTACACTCTGCCCAGACACAGCCACTCTCCTTCCCTCTGAGATAAGCAAGTGGCTGCGGGAGACTAACGGGGCCACGAGATTCTCACACCTTACCTGCCGTTCATATTGTGTGAAGGCGCCACCCTCAAAAGACATTGGTGCAACCCCACTGCCAGAGAGTAGCGAGTGGGGACATCTCGGGGCCTCCTCTCTACCACGACACCTTATAGAGGTGTTCAAGTCTATCCCGTCTCCGTGTCAATCCGATTTATGGAGGCAGGCGGCTCCAAAAAGGGGAACACCCTCACGTACACCTGCTATATATGTATGTATAGCATTGACGCACTGATATGTAGGTATATTGTATTTCTGAACGTTACCATTTTAGTTCATAGATATCTAGATAGTGACATGACGCAATATGTATTTCAGTCCGAGCCTCTGATACTCCCAACAACCCGTATTTTGTGATGTGTTTACAGATTTCATTTTGTAGGAAGGTAACGGAAGGTAGTTTGTGTAGTATATTTTTGCTCGCCAAACATAAGAATATAACTATAAACTTCTTGCCTGCCTTTATCACAAATTGGAAACGTAAACAATGCTAATTTGTTTCCAGTGATCTCATCATCGTAAAAACCCCATTTATCTCTTCCTATGCTAATAATTTTTCCGGTCAAATTAGATTATATTCTTTACCACCTAGAGTACAATAGAGTTTAGTTTACGTATTTATACGGTAAGTCAGGCATAACTTTTGACTAATATTATCGATACCTATAAAATAACAATATTAATACATGTTATATTTACCAATGAAAATTTGACAAATAGAAAAGTTACTATATCTAATTTCATGGATATTTATGCCAAGTTTTGCTATCGGCAGGTGTAACTTTTGTTAGATATTATCAATAACTATAAAATGACAATTTATATACGTGTTTGTTTTTACATATTAAAATCGGATTGGCAAAAAGTTACTTGATTTAATTTCATATATTTATACTCAAAAATCTTGTTATCTGTAACTGTAAAACTGCAACGTGCTAACCGTTAGAACTTACTCTCAAAATACCTTATAGATGATTCTCACAATAAATCCAATAGCTAATAAATTTTAATAATCCAAGAACTTATAAATTCTAATAATGTGTGGCATATATAAACTAACTGTGAAATCGTGTTGCTGGAAACGCCCAAACTTGAGGGAAGTGCCCAAGCTGACTGTTCAACAATGTAGGAAATTCATCAAAGACATCTTGCACGTTGGCCAGAATTGTGTATAGTGAATGGTCGTTTCCTTGTGTTGCCCTCAGAAGCCGTCTCTTGGAGCTAGTTGTCTTTTTGCTCATTTTTAGGAAATAACTACTCCCCCCCCCCTCCTTTTTGAAGTACCTTTACAAGTCAGTGCATCTTGTATAAGACTGCCATCCCTCCCTTAACATGTTGTATTTTATTGTAACGATTCATCGGAGGAATGGCCTAAAAGTGAACCAAGGACCATTGGACTAAACTAGTGGTTATCACGATGTTTGAGGCTTCAGTCTCTCCTCTTTGCCCCAGATGAAGTAAAGAATGTGACTATAAGAACTCAATCTATTCATCTTTGATAGGGTCTTTGTGATATGTTTTACTATGTCCATAAGACATAGTTTTGTACATCAGAGATTTTGCTCTGTTTGTTTATGTCCTTAATACATAGTTTTGAATGTCAGGTTTTATGCTCCGTTCTTGCTGTCCATAAAATGTGGTTTTGAATGTCAGAGTTTCTGATTTGTTTTTCCATGTCCATAAGACATAGTCTTAAATACCTGGGGAAAAACCAGGCGCCCTTTACTGTATGGCCATGTTCAGGTTAGGCTAAATATTTAAATCGAAAAATGGTGGAAATAAGGTTAGTTATAGCTTTGTTATATTACCTAGTTGGGTCTTTGACTGATATCTGTTTCTAATTTTTTTATTGTTCTAATTGTTCTATTGTAGTATCTCGTGTGGTATTGCTTATTTTGTCCGAACTCCTTAAGGCGCCGCTTGGATCTGTTAATGTTTAACTGTTTGCTGCTCTCATAATCTGTGTTCATACGTGTGTCGATATTTAAATATACTATTGAATGACCAGAGGCATTACTAATGAGGAAGTGACCGCCCATAGTATCTTTACAGCCTATATTCTTGGTAGCTTGCCATTTGCAAACTTATAATTCCTCTTATAGGAACTTAATCTTTGTATCTCGTAGCTCAATATGGAGTTAACTCATGCTAGCTAGCTCATTCAACTACTAACGTTGTAACTTCTTAAATTAGGACTTTCTAGAATTAGGTATTGTTAACTATAATTCCTTTAGATGCCTATTAGGTTAAAGTCCATTATCCGCAAGTCTGGAGGGGTGTTATGTACATTTGCTTAACCCTTGGACAATATTTGCTTCCAATTTAAATTGCCATTGTGTTGAAGCATAAGCACCTTCGAGTTAGAATGTGTGTTTGTTCTACTTTAAAGAGTCACACCCTTTCTAATATACACACAGCCATACTTGTCATGGTTGCAGGTCAAACCAGGGTGCTTCTCGCCTGACTCTTCCAATTAGGGCAACAATGTCAAAGTAACATATATAATTCCCATCAATAAGACATGAAACGTTTTGTATATGATCTTGTCAATCATTTATATTACTTTCAACTTGTTTGAATTTAAATAAACTTATTTGTTAAAATTGTATATCTTTCTTATGTTTGAACCTTCCCATCCTTCCTTAAATATATTGGTAGCTGTATTCGTCACTTCTTATATCAGATGGGAGAAGCGGCGATATATGAGTTGGATGGAAATTATCAATACCAATGCATAAGATGGTAAAACAATTGTTTACGCTGTAAAAACAGTACAAAATGAAAATTATTATCTGACATACTTCAATAATTATTTATGTCTAAAAGTGGAATTTATAAGTGTGTTTACTATTTTTATTGGAAATAATTTGCGCTAAAGGAATGTTCTAGTCCCTTGTTGTATAATATCTAAATATGCAAGACTACAGATTTAATACGGTAGTGGAAAATTTTATTTCATGCGTGTACAGGAATTATTACTTTGAAAGTAGTTTTTTAATGATTTGGTAAAAGTTCAAATATGTCATTTAAAATAATCAATGGTTTTATGCTAAAAGAATATTATAGCTAAGTGGATAAAAATAATTCAATTTGCAAGTAATAATCATACTACGAAGGTGGGAACAGCTATTATAGTTCAAGTGTGAGCGGGATTATCAATGAATCTATGAAGATGAAATGTGTCATTATCGTGCGCTCAACTTAGTTGGCGTTAATTGAAACCAAACTCTTGTGTTTTAGTTCTGTTGGACGGTGGAGGTTCTGGCCTTATTCATATGGAGAGAGCTTTGACGCTTCCAAGCCAGTGAGAAGTTATACTACCTCAACCACCACCACATTCCAACCCCTTCCGCTGGTTGTATATATGCTGCCTCCAAGCCCGAAAGATATTGTCACACCCCCATCTACTGCAGCCTTCATAAGGCCAGTAGTAAATGCACTATTTTAAAGCCAGAGAAATGGCGTTGCACCCCTAAAATCCAAGGAAGCTGGGGAGAAGCAAGCATGAACAATGGCCACCCCCTCGAGCCATGTATTTTGAAGCGGGAGCCCCGTTAACAGCACCCCTGCAGGGAACTATTGGCCATGTAAATCAGTTTGGTACTTGAGAGTTTCCTCAAGGTATTTCTCTTCCTAACATCGAGGAGAGAATCAAACAACTGAGGTGCGTTTATTACACGGGTAGTGAATAAATAATACAGTTAGGGATGCCAGAGAGCGATAGTGGTGCTCTGAGCTGACTGGAGGAGCAAATCACTGTTTTGCTTGGGCATCTTCAAGATCATAGTATTTTCACCAAGGAACACGTAGGGCCTCTATTAGATAGCGCAGACTCCTCTTCAAGTTCTATATTCGTGTCATTCAATCGTGAGGATGAGCTTGACACGCTGTTTATGCTAGTTAATATAGAATGAAAGCTTAAAAGCAATGCTAAATTTCTCTCATTGTCCCCTTGTATATCAAATTGCATCGCTTTACAGAGCTAGGGGAAGTGGTAACCAAAAATGTGATAAATTCTTCATCACTGTGATGTACAGTAGAAAAAGCCAAGGAATTACTAGGGTTCAAAATGATGACAAACTTTGCCTTGTCTGCGCATTGACTGTCCCTAAAACTGTATGTAATTTTAAAAACTAATCAAAATGTATGGACATGAACATCGTGAAACAAATTAAAATGGGGCGTAATATTAAAAAACTCAAAGTATAGGAACTACACATTAATGCCCGTGCAAATCTTTTAAATAGTGGTGAAGTTACCGAACTTAAACCATTTCAAACATACCTCTCCAGGTACAAAATGTCAGTGTTCTGGGAACGTCAGGAGAGGCAAGTCCTATATGAGAGGCTTAACCCTCCCAAACATTTTTAAGGGCTGCCTGTATTTGTATTTTCACGATGAAAAGTAAAACCATTTTTATATAACGTCCGTGACAGCTACACTTAAGTGCTAGTGCTTTTTAGTTGAGTGCTGACTGATGATCAACACAAAGTGTACGCACAAATGCATATCCGAGTGTAAAACGTACTACGTAAAGTTGTTTGCAGTGGGGGTCAATATGTGGGCTGTAAACACTATGTGTGGTGGTTCATTTACTAAACACAATATGATAACCACAAATGTCCTGGTTATTTCAGGGGTAACATAACGTTCTGAGACTTCAAAAAGGTTTGTGTGGCTTAGGAGCAGTTTTTAAGATCGGAAAGATAGGATTATTCACATCAGTGTCTTGAACATTTTATAGAGTATGTGAGACTCATCATCCTTTGATCGCTTCTGTTACATGAAGCAGACCCCGTCCAAGCTGACCCTGGAGAAGAGCAATTTCTTGTTTATATTCTATGATTTTGATTGCCAATAATAAATGTAGATACCGGGTGCGGCCAGAAATCACTTAGACTAAACAAATCTTTGTGTCGTAAATACCTCTTATGTCTAGACTTCACGTCGAGGTAAATGAACATCATTGCACTGATTGTGTGGACGATAAGATTCGTTCATTTAAGGCTGATACCATGTTGTTCTAATTTTTCGGATTTTTTGAGTAAATTAAATAAACACAATTTAAGGACATCACTCACCTAGCCCATAATTACAAGGGCTATGATGGGAATTTTATTCTGAAACATATGATGGAGTAGGAAAAGTTGACTCCAGTGTTCAATATAAAAGGCGGGAAAAACTTGTCCATGCGTTATGACCCACTCTACTTCAATTACTATATAAACCTCCTACCGATAACGTTGTCTAAATGTCAAAAATATTTTGCTTGAATGAGTTCTTGCCCAATGGGTATTTCACTCATTTATTCAACAAAAAGAAAACAAAGGGGATATCCTTTACCGCCAAAGGAGAACTACAGAATCTGTGAGATGTCATTTAAGGCAAAGGAATACTTTGAGAGGTGGAATGACAGGATAGTAAGAGAAAATTATGTATCTGATTTCAATACTGAGTTGCAGTTGTATTGCATAAAAAATTTAAAGATTATACTGAAGACCTGTCTAAAACCTAGACACATCTATAATAAAATGTAGACCCTTTCAAAGAGGCTTATATGATAGCCAGAAAGGCCACGTTAGTTTATTGCTAGGGTCATATTATGAAAGATATCAACATTATTGTTCTTAAGGGTAACTACCAGTGCGCAGAACAACAGTTAAACGTTGTCTTACAATGTCCTAGCTGGAAAGCCTACCCTTACCAAGTGTCATGAGAGCAACAGATGTGAGGAATAGGTGTTAGGCTGATGTGTGGATGGTATTTTTAATACTGGGAATACCACCACCTTATATCAATTTTGGATTTTTTGCTAGCATGGGTCCATCTCCTTTATCTTGATAGGACAACCCTATCAAAAAAATCTCTTTCGAGTCCATGGAATTGATTTTTTGACCTGCAAGTAAAAGTTTGAAAATTCTGGTCAGATGCACGTAGAAATGTTAAGTGCATATTTAATGTGATTAAACTTGCTTTCAAGAGTTTGAATAAATTTGTACATCAGCTCATTGTGTACAGTATGAAGCCCATCAGCCTCGTGGACGCATTCTCTGTTGGTGATATCTAGTGTATCAAACTCTTGACCAAAGCAGACCTTTCTCTTGGGGAAGTGATAAAGTACTTGAACGCGTGTCTGTTTTATACTTACGTTTGCATGTACAAAAATAATTCCATCTGCCACCCTAAGATTCACCAGGAACCAAATTGTCCACCAATAGATAATGTAAAATAAATAGCCAACGGTACCATGCTACCCTATCAAAGATTACTAGATTAAGTTCTCATAGTCATGGACTTTACTTAATCTGCGGCAAGGAGGAGAGACCAATGCCTCAAACATCGTGATCACCACAGGCTTAATCCACTGGTCCTTAGTTCACACCTAGGCCACTCCTCCTAATAATCGTTACAATAGAATATAAAATATGAAGTGAGGGATGGTGGATTTATACAAGATTCACTGACGTATTAGAAAAGGGACTTGAGGGAGAGTAGTTATTTCCTAAAAATGAGAAAAAAGACCACTTGTACTAGGAGACGAACACTGAGGACAACACAAGGAAGTGACCCGTCACTATACTTAAATCTTGCAAGCGTACAAGTTATCTGTGTGTTGAACTTCCTCCATTGTTGAATAGTCAGCTGGTACACTTTCCTCAAGCTGGGGGTCTCCAGCAACACAATTTTACATTAAGTTTATATCTGTTATACATTATTAGAGTTTATTAGTTCTTGTATTATTAGACTTTATTAGTTATTGGATTTATCGTGATAATCCTTTATAAGGTATTTTGAGTGTGAGTGCTAACAGATAATTAGCACGTTGCAGTTACAGCTACATATAACTTGGTTCACCGTATAAATACATGAAGTTAAATCAAGTAACTTTTTGTACATCTAATAATATGTTAAGAAAACATGTATTTAAATTGTTATTTTATATATATATATATATATATATATATATCAAATGTTACATCTGCTGATAGCACGACTTGGCATATTATATATATGTATATATATATATATATATATATAATCGTCTTTTGAAGCTACACTCGTCTAACTACCCATGTTCGTCATCTAAAGACTCCAAGGTATTACCATTTTGCTCCAGTGCCGGTGGAGGAAATGAAAAGGATATAGAAAACCTAGTAACAGAATCTGCTAAGGTAAGAAAATGTGCATACAGCTTGATCATTTACTTAAAATTAAATTATAAGTTTATTGGGATAGTTTGGTGGAATTAGTTTGAATTAAGGTGTTTGAAAAGTCACCCCCACTTAGTTTTTAAAAGAGTAACTGACAAGGAAACTTGGTAATCAAATAAAATAAAATGTATTAATATAAGATTTTGAAGAAGTTTTGGTTTTAGGTTTATTTCAGTAAATATATTACAGAACTCCGAATAGACTTTCTTTATCCTTTGTTTAAAAATGGAGATATTTAATCATAAATCGTAATATGTTAGAAACAAAATAATATAAGTCTACACAAGGAAACCCGAGCACAAATTTTTTACTTACGTAAAACATTATTCACCTTCCAATTTAAAATTTTGTAATCTTATTCCAAAAACGTTGAATCACTAACTTATAGTTTCAAACAACTTCGGGTTATAAAATTATAATTTTACTTAAAAAGTCTACTTCAGGCTACAAATTTTCAAAAAATCATATCAACACTCCAAAAGATAGGGCTTGAATTGAAGTACCTTAGAAGACAAGGGTATGTTGGGGCCACTGCAATGAGTGGGCAGTTTACTGGTGTTCAGGCAATTATTATTATTATTATTATTATCACCGCGTCTTACTACCCGTTTGGGTTGTACGCACTTACGCTAATGTGTAATGGTAGGGTGATTTAGGGTGATTGTGAGAGGAAATGGAGGACCTACAGTTTAACGTGGAATCCGAACCACGGTGGAGGCCTGGCATTCCCCACATTTTCAGGCAGTTATTAAGGAAAGCTAGTCATTGGATTTTTACATGAATTGCAGCTCTCAATAAATTAACCAAGCTATCAGTGAAGTATGCTGCACCTCAGGAAATAAAAATTCTATGGGTGTTATACATCTGAACATTCCTAAGATACCTTAAATGATTAAGTGTGCTGATAGAATCGATTGAAGCAAAGATTCCAAAGACAAAACAAGACTAAAGTTAATGTGTCCCATTTGGTGGGTACGGATATACAATTTTATTTTTGTTTTCTTAAAACTGTTTGAGGGTGTAATTGATAATCTAGAAAATGTATTTTAATGGTCTGATCGCGAAGCATCTACAAATGCTCACCAGTTGTAGTGTGTTGGGCAGTGAGTGCTCTGAGCTTCTCGTGGCCATACGAGTGCTAAACAAAAGGTTAAGCATAAGTATGCCTCTTATCCGTTTTTCACAAGATGATGAGTTGGATATTGTCAGAGCACTCAGTTACTGTTGTCTAAGAATCAATATTGCAATTTAGAGAATATGTTGAAATGAAATTTAAAATTATTTTTGTTGCAGCTAAGCTAAAAGCTTCCCGCTGGGGTTTGGATACCTACATAAATATACTTCATCAAGCGGGACGCCAAACATAGAGGTGTAACGTGAAAACAGAAGATCCTGAAAAATATTTGAGTATTTCTGTGTACATCCCTTTTTGGACAGTTTCTTGTTGGAAATAAAGGAATGGTTTACTTCTGTTAAGGCTGTACTTCAGTCATTCATGTGTCTAAGGAAAAATTAACAGCTACTAAAACATATGATTTATCAATGAAGCTACTAGTAAACAGGTACGCCGAGGATGTTAGGAGCAGAGAAGACAGTGCCTTAGGTTAGTTGGCCGTCTGATCCAGGTTATTTGCGTCACAGAAGACTGCCAAGGGTGCTCTTGAAGCCCTGTTTACTTTTGATAACTAAAAGCTGCCAGCCATTTATGTCCTACTTAGAATATTTAAAACTGTGCCAGTTACAACTGATTCAAGTGAGCTTTTGTTCTCGACTATAAGGAGGTTAAATTCAAGACATACTTAAGAAACTCGACTGGTGAAAGCCGGTTTAATGGCTTAGCACTGCTGAACATTCACCTTTATATTGCGATCACATCAACTGATGTGCTGAATACATTTTTCCTGAGTCCACGAAGGCTGGACTTCAGGCTGTTATTAGGAAGACTAAGAACAATGGACGATTTTTATTTTCATTTTAATGTATAATTTTATCTTATATATAATTATGTTCACTTTGTTATGCATCATTTGGCATTTGTGAGAACGATATAACAATTCCCTCTAAAATAACTTATTACTTAATTTCCCACATTGCTATTCAGTGCCAGATTGGGCAATGGCCTTGTTAATTACTTGGTCATGCAATCATGTCAATGCAAATAAGAAGGTTGTCAACTTGCAACCGCCAGTATTTTGGAGCCTACAAAATAGTTTATAATCTTAATTTCAACCTGAAATTAGTAAAAATAAAATTCTGTGCGTGGGCCCCCAGTCCCCCATTAGATAACCCTTCCATTCAATAATTCTTACTACGCCACTGGCCACAAATGCTAAGAGTATCAAAGGGTGATCTATATTATAAAGACAAATACAATTATTTTTAAAAAATAACATAATTTTATACAAGAAAACATTATAATTGGCAATACTTGCTTATATTTCAACAAATATTTAGAACACATATCTCCAAATAATAGTTTCAGATCGACTTTTAGATTAATTGAGTAATGAACGCGAGAATTAAAATTAATCATGCAATATTTGCACCTTAAAAATAAGTTTTGGGCAAATTTAATCTTAGTATCTACAAGTTATTAACTTCCCAACTTTCAATATTTTCCCCAATATGGGGGATTAATACTCCCCACCCCGAAGTGATTCCCCACTATACATACAATCTTCCAAACAAAATTGATCATAAAATTCACTCACTTAATAGCTATTAACAAAATAGACTCTCCTACAATATAAATTGTTTGTTGGAAAAAGTTTCACTGAAAATAACACGAGCCGTAAGATTGTTTGAAAACAAATCTATTACAAATCATAGTACAAATCTTTTGATTCGAGCATCATGCGTTTGAGTTAATGAAGTCTGCCGACCAAAAATAATTTCTAATTGTCTTTTAGCACTGGGTGGTTTGTCACCAAATTTCATTCCATACGGAAAGGTCTCACAGCGTCATACTTAGAAGTGGATGACAGAAAACTCCCTGAGGCAGTTGCATCCTTTTTTTCAGTTACATTGAAATTATACTTAATGTAATCTCTAACAGCGAAAGCCCCGACTGACTTACTGACTCACTCACTCATCACTCACTCATCACTCACTCATCACTAATTCTCACACTTCCCACGAAGATAGAGGGCTGAAATTAGGCACAGGTGTTCTTTATAAGCTATTTAGGAAAAGTAAAGATGTATCATTCCGAGGTTTTGTAATTAAGGGGGTGAAATAAGGGTAGCTACCCTAATCAAAAATAATAATTTATAAACCATTTTTAAGCGTTTAGAGGGTAATAATCAGATAAGTTTGTTATAATAATACCCTAGAAAACATATAGCAATTATTTTTAACCACGTTGATGCATCCAAGGGGTGGAAATAAATTAATACAAACAATTAATTAAAATATGTAATTCCGTTTTAATATGAAATTCTAAGAGACGGTAGAAGTCTGTAGTTTATATTTTGCTGAATTTTGTGGTGTTTGTAGTGTCTATATGAATGAGAGGACCCCAACCCGTGGTCAGTGTGTGGTGGTGGGGAATATTGGGAGGGGAAAAATTGTTCAGTCGTGCTCAGCTGATAACGCCCCAGGCAGTAGGCAAAGGGGCCTGCTGAAAATAAAACTCCCCATGAGAAACGATGGATGGTCACCTCCTCACGGTGTTTCTCGAGTAGCGCTAAGAAAATGCCATTAAGCTTCAAACAAAAATTCCTAATTTTTATAATAAAAAAAAACCCCGCCTCGGTGGCGTAGTTGGCTAACGTGCTTGTCGTGCTTATCTCGACTGCTGAGGATAGGGAGATCGAGGTTCGAATCTCGGTCAGGTGAATTGGGGGCGGTTTTTTCTAAATGGTTTTCCACTATCCCTCCACGCAAATGCGGGTTCACTTCCTCTAATTCAACCTTTCAAATTCCTAATCCATTAGAGTAATTAGTACTAAAAGCGTATAAACCGAATGGGTAGTAAGACGTGGTGCTAAATATTATTATTATTATAAAAACAATACAATACCCCGTGCAAAGAGCGGAGATTCAGCTAGTCTTAATTATATAACCTCTTCTTGGACACAGATACTATTATTTTCAAAACAATACTTTCACTATTTTAAATTTAATAAACAAAATTGTGTATACGTGAACATCACACGAAATTACCTGATATCCGGCAGTAAACCAGCCCGAGTTAGGATACTTGTACGCATCGGAAAACTTAGACCCTTAACGCGTGTTTCAGAGCGATGCTGATGCACTGTTGTTTTGCGAACTTTTCCACCTGCAAATGCTCCAGTAATGTTGTTCACTACCGCAATAGTAGTCAAATGGTCGGGTAGGGAAGAAGAAGAGAGGAAGGGATTCCAAGGGCTGAAAATAAACACACACGATCGCACAAGCTTCTTACTTTTAGCTGGTCTCCTGATAGAAGAATCACAACTTATAGGCAGGAAAAAAAAATCTTACATTTTAAAATAAATTAGCGTTAAGAATCATCCAAGAATTCTACTTTTTAATGGTTCTACGCCCCCCCCCCCCC
>CABFVX010002538.1:0-21564 GCA_902151425.1 Timema shepardi | reverse complement strand
GAAAGTGCCACACGCTGCCCTTTAGGTTAGAAGCCACTCCTCTATAGAGTTCCAATGACATTACATTCCTGAATTATTTGAGATATTTTTTTGGGCATGCAAACAAACATATTTTGAATTTTTTTATACACTTGAAAATTGATTTTAATTCTTTTAATTTACCAGTACAAACATTTAGTTTACTGATTATTTATAGTGCGTGTGAATAATGTTGTGGTTTTTGTTTGTATAAATTTTGATGGAACTTTTTGTTCGTATATTCTTGAATTGGAACATTATTTATGTGCCATTTTGTATGGACTTTAAAAAAAATCTTAAGTTGTTTAGGTAACTAGGCTGCTATGTTCACCCCAACGGTAAGAAACCCTTCATTCTTTCCTCTACATTGAATGGACACATCATTTATGATTTTCATAAATCTGATTTTTATGGTGTCTGTTAGCTATGCTCAACATATTTTAAATAAATATAAATTTATTTTACATAAACCCAATTTATGGTGTATGCTATACTTGCAATAGTGTATATAACTATTAAAAAAAGTTTTATGGGAATTTTATCATCTACTCCCAAACGCCCCCTCCCCTATCGTATAAATACAAGCTTATCTGATTTATAAATTAAATCTAAGATCTTATGGACATATTGAAACATCCATTTTTGGCAATCTTCAGTGTTTCCTCTAGCTGTGTAAGATGGCATTTTCTTGCCAACTTTATCCGTAGCTTAGACACAATGTGTGACTTTAAATTTGAAAAAAAATCACCCTTATTATGCATTATGGCAACAGGGATTCAAATAAAACATACAAGGACTCCGTATCATATTCTGTAAGGGCCTTCCAGAAATAGATAACGACTGTAATAGCCCTCCACAGCCGAATATCCTGGACGTAATGATTTGGGAAGCCAACGAAATTTTTTTCAATTTTTCACCAAATGATGTAATCATCAAAATATTAACTTTATGTAACTCTCACAAAATATATTCCACCAAGGTAAGCTGTAAACAAGTATTTCCTTAAAAGTGCACTATATCATGTTGTTTAAAAATCATCGGTATACATCCCGGATACAACACTTTGCATGCCGAGTCTTCCCTAAATACCCTCGTGTATAACAGGAGAGACACACAGACACCACATGTACTCCCCATAGGTTCTTCTCTATTTCAATTCAGTTACACCCGGATAATTCCAATATAAATCCCATACACGTGTCAGTTGATGTGTATAGGTACTACGCAAAGAGTATAAAAATATTAACACTTCACAGTTAGAGATAATTTAATAACCATGAGTCCCAAGGTGTTAAGGAAAGTTCCTTTGTTGTGTGAGATGCATTGCATAAACCCTCATAAAAGGGTCATTCTGCTTAAAACTGCAGACAATTAACCGATAGACTCTCTGTGTGTGTGCTTGCCACACTATAAAAGGAGGGTTTGGCTAATAACGCACTTAATACAACGCAACGTACTCACAAGAAGGTGTTACGTAAGCTGGTCAATCTAGGAGAGTGTTGGAAGAATAAGAGATGGCCACTGGTTCGGAGATGGATTAATATTTTTTCTCTAACTCTTAGTGCTCTTAATAAGCAGTGTCCTGGGTTCATTATTTATCAATTAGGAAATTGCGTGGGATGCAAACGGGGAGATAAAAATTCATGACATTCTTATCTAAGGATCCAACATTTTTGATCTAGTTAACTCTCTGGTCTGGACAAGAAGACACAGTGAGCCAGTGGGGTGGAAAGAGTTTCTTACAGAGTTCTAAAAATTAAAGTCTCAAAAGCATTAACCCTTCAACCATAAAATATGAATGCCTCGATGTAAACCACTAAAATCGTTGCAATGCCTACCACTGTAGAAGAAAAATAATAATAAGAAATTGGAAAAGTGCGGGATAAGAAAGTTGGCTACCTTTCATTGCCTAATGAGTATTTTGGCAGTGATATATTACAGACCTAAACACCTTTGAGATTTTGTAGGGGCGGCATTGCTCATTAAAGAGTCCAATAAAGTTCCAGCTAAAGTACGGGAATGGTTTCGTACGCAGGCTGCCTAATCTTTACACAAACCCGTATGGAAATTTTCCGTGCAATAAGTACGTGATGTCCAACATGGACGATCACTAGTACCCCGATCTCAAATATATTTTAGGTCCAAGAAAGTACGACACTACCATGTACTTGCTCACCATTCTTGACGTCCTTAGCACAATGGCCTAGGCAAGAACAATTCCTTCCAGAAAGGGGAGGTTTGTGTGGAACTCCTTTCGGCATATTTTCAGGCAGAGTGGACATACATTTTTAAGTTTACAAATGGACTATGAAATGGAATTCACGTAATGTATCGTTCAGCATTTTCTCGAAAAATATGGAATGTATTACTAGAGCACCAATAACCCATTGTGAAAGCAAGCATCATCGAACGTTACTACATAACTCTGAGCCGGATGTGGTGCTACCTTACAAAAAAAATATTCATGCATTTATGTAGATGCCCTTCAAGATCTCATCGATGCCTAAAATGGTACAAAGCATGCAGGTGTCTAAATGGAGCCTACAAATGTTTCAGATACTAACGTGCTCCAAGTCAGAGACAACTTATTATGACAAACTCCTCACAAAACAATGTATTAAACTAAAGCTCAAAGTCGGCAACACGGTGCGTGTCAGCAAATTCAAAGTACTTTTTGAAAGGGGGTACCAAAGCATTTGGAGAGAAGACATTTTCAAAGTCACCAGCGTTGGTTCAGGCCAACGCGTCGTGTATAGACTATCCGATCTTGCCAGGGAGGAATTAGAGTGGACGTTTTACGAACTATAGTTGCAGAACATTTGTTTCCACTAGACATTCAAAGTTGATAAAAATGTACCTGCCAAGGATAAAAGTGTCAGAAATAATATGTGCATGCAGTTTATTTCCTCCAAGTTTATTTCATAGGCTTCCAACAGTAACGTCAGTTCCCTGCCATTAATGACCAGTTTTACATCATTCTACCTTCTACAGTTCTATATAATATTTCCAAGACGATACTGTCAAGAGTTTCATGACACATCTGCTTTCTCGTCTGATAATTGACAAACATTGGGAGGTCACTCAAGGTGAATTTAAGTAATTTTGTTCTTTGACAGTTGTACCGGTGGGATCAAACATTATATGGAGGTCGAGTATAGAGGGTGTATGTAAATGTCTACACCATCTGGAAATCACGCTACTAACGTCAATTTAATTAATAATCTAAACGCTGAGAAATCTTTTAAACCCCCGTTATTATTTAATTCCTCTTCATTGTACAGTAAAGAGAGCATTATCACGTTGGTGCCTTTGGAAGATAAAACAATACTGAGAATCGTTCCTAAACTATGTCTCCAGCAAGGGTATGAATCCTGCCCTAACCTGATAAAAAGCAAACACCGTAATATGTTGCAAGCATCCTACAAGGCTTACCCTATAAGATGTACATTTACACGGATATCATTTATCCTCAGCCTGTGGGTGATATTGTGGCACCGCTTTCACGTACAGTCGGTGTCAACAACTACAACTAAATCCATGGTTCGCAAGAGACTGTTGCCTATAATTTATAGAACTGCATGCCTGTACTTGCACGATAAATTTAGAGTTTTTAAATCAATATAAAAACAGACGCTCGGGAACCTGTAATATTTTATTTTGAAAAGTGTGCGTGAAACCCAATTTTCGACGCTGCTCAACCCGAACTATCCCTACCAAAGATACCACGTCAACCAAGCCTAAACAGGAATATCTTCTATATACCAAAGTGTTTTCTTCCAACGCGGGTATGGAACAGTGAATTTATTCAGAGTCTTGTTCAAAGGCATCATATTTTTGCTGATAAGAGATGCTTAAGTTTTTGTCAAATAGCCTTCGTATACGGGCATTTATGTGCTCTTTGACGGATCCAAAGAGCGAGGCTGGAAATAATCTTAAATAAAATGCGAAGCAAATTCTTGGCACAATAATTACTGGCCCAGGTTATAAAGGGCGTCCTAAGCATAAATGTCAGTTTTATGTCGTTGCTTGACTTAAAACGTTCATCAAAAAAATTACTAAGAAAGTGTTGGTAGATATTTACATTTGAAAAATATTTTCTATACTCCCCAATCCTTCGAGTGTGCCAGCAGTGAATTAGATCTCTTTTCTGTTTCACCAACACAAGACAGTATTGAAAAATTCATTGCAAAAGTCACTCTTCCTTCGTGGATAACCAACTCATCGAATTTAACGCTACCAGTAAAGGCAAGCTATGTATCTAATTTTCATAGACCATTCTGTGCCTGAAGGCTAAAATAGGGAAACATGTAGATTGTGCTTTCAACGATTTGGCTCAATTATCTTCCGTAAACAACTTGTTACATTCACTATTCACAGAGTTGGATGTGGTTTTAAGCCTAAAATTCTTATAGCTGCCCAGCAACACTTCGCTCATTTGAGATAATAGTAACATAACTCAAAAATGGTCATTTTTTAGTTTATTTCAAAAAATTAAAGGTAGTTTTGAGTACTTTTTACTGAAAGAATTACTTTAGTGAGTTTCTATAAATGGCTGAGAGAAAGAGCAGTAATGTCGTTATTGCACTCTACATTTTTGTTACATACCTTATTTATATAGTGTGCTATCTCAGTTAACACTTGGTGTTTGATGTGTAAGGTCTAATTCGTTCTCAGGACAAAAGTCATATCTTCATTTAACTCGTCCATGTCGTAAAGGTAAGAATAAATTTGGCTTACTTTGTTATCATTAAAAACGTACTACTTAGATTTGTGACGTTCTTCGTGATACATTTTACTTGGTTTATGCTAGTAATATTTTGAAATGTGGCGTTTTTCCAACAAATTTATAGTTATGTTTTCGTATTAATTCGCTTTATGACGTAATCCTGAAAAACTATTTTCATTTTGTAATACTGAGATCAGTATTATTTTCCATTATGATGTTATTTTCGAATAAATATAACTGTTAATTAGTATTAATTTGTATTATTCTTGATTATGACGTTATAGCCAAACAATGTTTTATCTCAATAGGTTTTAAATACCAGTTTCTTAGTTGTGACTTGATAACTATTTTCCTAATTTTAGATACTAATTCTACTCAAACTTATTAGGTTAGTCGGGATTATTTATTTCACATTATTTATGGCTTCTCAGCGTAAATTTATGGTAAAATTAGCCGTGAAAGCATTAGAAACTGAAGATGTTTCTACCTCTGAACAACAACTCCTAAAGGAAGATGGTATGCAAATTGGGTGGCTTGGAAATTTAATGCATCCTTTAGATGGGGACTATTTTAAAGCTGGCTGAGAGAAAAACACAGTGGGGATGCACATTGCTTTTCGTGCTCATCCTGTAAACTGTTATTTATTTAGGTTCATCTAGTGAAAGAGCTTATTGTGTGGCCTGGAAATGGGGGAGGTAGCGCTCTCAAGATCAACCATTGATGTGTGATCAGCCTGTATAATAATGAACTAGACAAGGTGTAGAGTTTTATGGGTTGTTAAACTACAGTAGCCCCATGGCTTCTTTGGTGCTGAGTGACAGGTTTGAAAAGTTACCAGAACAAATTATGTATCCCTACGCCGAACCATATGCTCTGCAAAAACATGTGTTTAGCAGCTGTCACTTCTGACGGTCAAAACTTAGGTATATACCTAAATGTTGACTGTCAGCTGTGAGCTGTGAGCTGTCAGTCAGCACCAAAGAAGCCACGGGGCTACTGTAGATAAATATCGAACACCATTTTCAAACCTAGCTTATGAATAAATATAATTTGCTCAATCTTGTAATGGGGTTATCTAGTCTATTTGTATTATTCAGTGTTCATTTAAAATTTTGCTACATGATTTGAAATTATTCCTAGTTATCATTATTAAATAATGATGAAAATTACTATCCTAATACAGAACCAGTACTATAACCAGTTCTAATGCAGTCAAATAATGACAAGTCTGCTGCCGAGAAAAAGTATAGCAGTAGTTCACCAAGTAGAAACTCCTGTAGTGCTAACTTTAGTTGATCTTGTTCGTAGTCCGAGTCATTTTCTAAGGGTAAACTAACTGTTTCTTTTCTAATAATTTATTTTATTCATTTTATTATCAGTGACAGTATTCACTTATCTTTTAATCAATCATATCAACTACTGTGTGGAAACTTATTTATTGTGTATAGTTTCTTTGTTTCTTTTTTAGATTGTGAGGATATGATTAATGATACAACTTATACAGAAGGGAAAGTGGATAAAAAAATAGAGTAGTGAGGATGAAGATAATGAATGTAACAAGAAGGAGGTCACAATCATTGTTCCTCTTTATGATAATAATCTCGGTACCACTTCTTACAACCTTTCTCATAGCGTTGCCAGTACTTCATTCAAGTCATCTCAAGATAACTCAACTGATTGGTCGTTCAACTTTAGCTCAACCAATAGCTTCAATAGTCCGTTAAAAAAAAGGTAGAAAGCGCCAAAGTGATGAAAGGAAATCGAAGAAAAACTTGGATAAAATGTTGAGAAATACAAGGAAGTCATATGAATCCCACATTGCAAATAAAAAGCTGAAGAAAGAAAGACAAATGAAACCGTTATGTACAGACATTTGTAAACTTAAGTGTTAATTTAAAATAACTGAGGAACAACGACAGAAAGTATTTTTTTTTGTTATTGAGAGTTAGGTGATATTGAGAGACAGAGGAATTTTATTCAAAATAATATGCAAGTTTTACAACCAAAATACTGTTATGTTCGTGAGGTGGCTCCAGAAATAAACGCCGAAATAATCATGCTTTTTTCTTTCATCTACAGGAAAATAAAGTTAGAGTGTGTAAGCATTTCTTTAAGAATAGGACATTAGATATAAATGATAGGCCAATACTAACATTGTTAGAAAGACAAAATAAGGTTGCTAATACTTTACTCGAGGAAGACAAACGAGGGAAACATGGAAAGCATCCCAAACTTGATGAGATCATAAAGGATGGTATTAGAGAGTATATTCGTTCAATATCACGAATTGAAAACCATTACACACGTGCTAATACATTTAAACATTTTATCATTGGTAGTAAATAGATTGCAGATATTCATAAATATTATGTATCAAATCACAAGGAGAAAAGGTTAGATTTGGTAACTATGTGACATTATACAGAGTTTTACTGAAGAATTCAATATTTAATTTTTCCGACCAAAAAAGGACTTATGTGAAGTTTGTACATAGTATGGTGATGCTGACGGTGAGGAAAAAGAAAGCCTTGAAGATAGATATAAACAGCATTTTATTGAAAAAAAATTATCTCGTTCAGAGAAAGATGTGGATAAAGGGAAGTCTGGTATTTTACTTGCTGTCTATGACTTACAAGCTGTTTTCTAATGTCCAAAATGTGATGTGTCGGTTTTTTACAAATCGAGGTTGAATGTGTTTAATTTTACAATTTACGATCTTCACAAGAATACCGCAGATTGCTTTGTCTGGGATGAATCTTGTGGTAACAGATGTATTAATGATTTGCGTACCTGTGTTTTAAATTACTTGAAAAAAAACAGTTGAAAAAGAGGAGGAAGTATTCTTTTACTCAGACAATTGTGCCGGACAACAGAAAAACAAGTTTATGATTTCATTGCGCATGCTTTTAGTGCCAAAAGTTGATAACATTAAGTCCATCATTACCCATACATATTTAATAAAGAACCACACACAGAACGAAGGCGACTTAGCACATTCACTAATAGAGATACAAGTGAAGAAACAACTGAAAAGTGAACCCTTGTATACTCCTGAATCTTTCATGTCGGCTATTAGAACCACTAGAAAAACAGGGAACCGTTCTACGTGTATGAAATCTGCTCAGAAGACTTTTACGACTGGAAAAATGTGACTATATAGATGGGAGTCTATTTAACAGTGAATACAAAGAACGAAGCAGTGAAGTTGATAGACATCAAAGTTTTGAAAGTACAAAAAGACTCGCCACGATCCTTGTTTACAAAACGTCTCATGCCGAATCAAAATTTAAAAAAGCTATTGTTATATAGAAAAAAAAAGTGTTCAAGTCGAATTAAAGAAGGCCTATGACCACAAACCTGGAATTTCCCAGAGGAAGAAAGCTGACCTTTTGGAGTTGCTAAAGAAAAATTTCATCCCAAAAAAATTACAGTTGCTTTTATAATGCTTTGTAATATCTTAAAAAAACTAATATACTGAGTCTGTTAATTGAATTTTCATAAGTTTTTATATTTAAAATAATTAGGAATGAGATCAAGAATTACTACTTTAGGACTGTTCGCTTAGACATTTTTGTGTTGGATTATGTAAATAAAGTATTCTCGGTCTCCTATATTCATTATTTTTAATTAGCTAGGTTTTTTTAACTACCAATAGAATCATCCTTATGAATGATTAAAAATTTAAAAATGTGAAATATATTTTTTATGACAGCGACACAATTGCAAATAATTCGAAGTTGAAAAGAAAAGTTTGAAAAAAGTTTCTTATAACATTAACATAACCTCAAATAATTCCATGTTGAAAATAATATATTGCAGGAAGAATTTCATAACTAAAATTATTAATATTATTATTATTAGCACCGCGTCTTACTACCCGTTCGGGTTGTACGTACTTACGCTAATGTCAAATGGTAGGGTGATTGTGAGATGAAATGGAAGACCTACAGTTAACGTGGAATCCGAACCACGGTGGAGGATTGGCATTCCAAACATTCACAAGATGTCTTGTCGGCGGTGAAAGAAGGGTTTGGTAATCAGATAAATCTTTGCCGCGGCCGAGGATTGAACCCCGGCCGCCAGCACAGAAGTCTGACACCTTACCCCTAGACCACAAGGTCACCTCATAAGTAAAAAAAAAGGTTTCTTTTAGCAGTAGGCTTTACTAGCAATTGTTAATTATTTGTATTTTAAATGAACAGCTAATGGTACCTTTAGTAAGATGTTATTAGTGCCCATGATAAATAGGAATATTTAAAAGAGTAGTGAGCACTTTTATCAATATAAAACTTTGAAACCCCTTTCATGAAAAATCACATTTTTTGAGTTATGTAATTCTTCTCGCAATGAGCGAGTTATTCGTAAAGATCGTAAATTGAGACGTTGTTCAATTAAAACAGAGATTACAAAATAAAGCATCTGACCTTTAACCTATGGTATGCAGACACCCTAAACAATTTCTGAGAGGCTAGCAGCACCAGAATTTAGAGAAAATATACCCTAGTTTTCTTTAAGAGAGAAGGGAAAACCATTTAGTTTAAACTACTTCAGTACAATGGACCTAGATCAGTATCCCTGATCACTACAGGTAAAATATGCAAGACTAGACTGACGCCTCTGTCTGCGTATCCACTGGTGGAGGTAGTTTAATTTTATATAAAAGTTGCTCTAAGAGTACTATATACCCATCAAAATAAAGTAAGTGCATGTGTGAGAAACAAACAAATCTCAAAATCACTAAGGGGGCCAAATTTATACATAGACGATTTAGGTTGCAGCTGTTTCTAGCGCTACCTCTTATTCGAGAAAGTTTTACCTTTAGCCCTAATGACGTATGTTGTAATTTCTTGTTTAGCACCCAGTTTTACTACCATTTTAGGCTATAACCTATATACTAATCAAGCTCTTGATTTTAGGGATTATAAAAAGTATATTTAAAGGAATTTTACCCACATTTGCGTGGAGGGAGAATGGGAAACCAATTTAGAAAAAGAATATCGGTATACCCGACATAGATTTTAACCTCTATCTCTCCATCATTGGCAGTTCACTCTACTGCAATATTGTATAATGGATATCTGGGCACCTTCTTCCTTCCCTGGCATTATACAGCACAAACGACTATAAAAAGAAAATCCACGCAGTGACATAAATTACTAACAGACAACGTTTTCAGAATATGACTAACATTTAACATCAGAGGATAAGATTAACATTCATTGGCTTTCTTTAGGGATTTTATTTTCGACTTTATCATCATTTTAAAATATATGATGAGTTGTTTTACCCCTCTCTGATCAGAGTTCATATCCAGGAGAACTAAGTTTGGTCCCTAGTGCTTCCAGATTTTTATTTGAAGCCGTAGGTCTGGGACGGTATCAAACTCAGCCTTGTGAGGACAAATGAGAAGCCACTTGAATAAAGAAGTAGCTTCCCCAGTCTAGAAAATATATATATTGACAACTGGAGGGCTTGCTTTGCTGAACAAATATCAACTTCTATCCGCGAATTTTGACAATGTCTTCACCAACATACAGCAGCTGCTGGGTCAATATAGCTCACTTGAATCAGAGTAGATGACATTAAGTTTTTTAAATATGTTCAACTAGTGTTGAAATAAATTTATTATTAGTAGTAGACATAGTAGTGTTAGTAGTAGTAGTAATTGTATTACGATCAGTATTAGTAGTAATAGTAGTATAATCTGTATTAGTAGTAATAGTGGTACTATTAGTAGTAGTACTATAAGTAGTAGTAGTAATAGTGGTACTATTAGTAGTAGTCGTACTATAAGTAGTAGTAGTAATAGTGGTATTATCAGTATTAGTAATAGTAGTAGTATCAGTAGTAATAGTAGTATTACAGTAGTAGTAGTTTTTATCAGAAGTATATATTTATTCAATATATATTTTCCAGCTAAGCTCAATGTGCTTGTCGGCTGGTGCCTCCTTCAGATCGAGGAATCCAGACTTCATGGAGGTGTAAGGGCTGTGACCTGACCCTGTGCAGGGTTGATAGTTTTCTTGAATACCATCAGGAAAGGGGAGTTGGTGTTGTACACTAATTTTAAATATTAATTAAATGAGTTGCCTAAAGTATAATGAGTAGTTCAGGAAAGGTGAGTTGAAGTTAAAAACTAATTGTAAATATTAATTAAATTGCCTTAAGTATAATAGATAGTTCTCAATAATGGCAATGGAATCCCTAATATAATAAATTGTTTCTAAAATTTTCAAAATAAAATGTTAATTAGGTCCTGAGATATTGATTATAGAAAGGACTCATGTGCAAATATTAATATTATCAAAAATAAATGGGATAGTGATGGGGAATTGGGTTATTACAAAAGAGCCGGGAAAGGGTTAAATGTCGTACAAACATCTAATAGTATAAATATATGAATAATATATTACATTCCTTTAAGCTTATTCTTACAACTAAACACACTGATAAGACCTAGTTTAAAGTTTCTTATATCTTTTACATTACTTCTTAGATTATATAAAAAAAAAACAATTTCAATTCAATTTCATTGCTTTTTTGGGGGGGTCATATTATTTTAACAAAATCTGGGAACCAACAAGTAATATTTTATTTCTCTTTTAACATTGGTTATTTTATCTATTCCATAAATAGAATCGAGTATCATGTTAAAAGTGTTGTAGTGATAGTAATAGCTGTAGACACTCCAGCACAATTATTAGCTTAATCTGTTTTAACTAAGAAAACCATTTTATTTTATAATACAATTTACGAGCCCCTGTATAAAATATTTTGAAAATTATGTTTTACAAACACCCCTCCTCTAAATACCAAAACTTTCAGGGAGTATCGGGTTCTAATGTTCCAATATCAAAGTCAAGCACACTATCTGTATCGCCAATCCGACCAATTCTATGATAAAATAAACGAATCGAAAACTAATTAGTCATTTTTTAAATTTAATTTGATTAGAATATGTAATGGTATAGAGGGGGGGAGATAAGGGGCAGGGTAAGGTTGAATACATGGTAATTTAAGAGTGTGAGTAATCCAACGTATGGGATATTGCCAACTAGTGTAGCATCATGAGCAAAGCTATACACCCAGGTCATACATAGTAAACCACTTCAACCAGATGACGAGATAAAAGTTCGGACTCTGAACATTTTATGCAAGGCTCAGTAATTCCTTTAGCTACAAAATCCCGATTACTGTAATCCAATTAAGTGTACTTTCGACATTCAAAATGCACACGTATTCAGAGCTACCAACTTTTCAATCAATATTGATTTCGGTAAATCATATGAGTAGTTAATTTGCTCGTTTTTTATTTTAAATCTTTTTTAATCGTTAAAAAAATGTAGGGAACCATACAAATTAAGGCTTACTCAATAACCTGGATATATTACTAGAACGGGCGTTAATTTATTCAAAAGTAGATTTCGTATTTGTTGTTATTTTCTCTTACCACGTTTCATTATTTGTTCAGGTTATACGCATGTGTACTGAAATATTTAAGTTTCTAGGTATGAGAAAAGTTAAATTCATAAGGAATGTATGCACCCACATTTGCGTGAAAGGAAAGTGGAAAATATTCGAGGGAAATCAACTCTCAATACACCTGACCGTGAATCAAACCCCTATCTCCTCGTCATAAACAGTTCATTTAATAGTGAGACTTACGTATGGGATATCTGGACCCTTTATGGAATATTATGTAATAACTACTATGTATCTGTAGATGTAATAGGATAATGGCGAATATGGATTATATCTAATACTAAACAAGTATTTAGAGTATACAAATTATTTTTATTTTTTCAATTTACCCTCTCGTGTACGAAGTAAACTAGAAAATATAATCAAAATATATTTTATGAATAATATTATATTATGTTTAACATTAAAATACAGAATTTTAGCGTTGCCATTTTGTTTAATTGATATGAATACTGCTCTACCCTGTAGGGGAACATCACGTTTTCTGTTTTACTTTCTCATATTAAGAGAGAGTATTTTATCCATAAAATTTCTCACCTAGAGATTATGATGAATCTTTACTTTTTATGTGTGTCTGAGCTCAAAAGAGTGGGTTTTACAATTATGTCTGTCTCTCCCTGGCCATGATTTTATATATTTTGTTCAAATGTAATATTAGGAATTTATAGGGCTAAAAACTTTCTGGAGCAGCACCCCCACTAATTTTAGCTAGAACCGCTACTGTATATAACACTGAAACATATCGACATATATGACTAAGATAATATCAAATAAAAATTTGAAAATAAAGAAGATATAACTTTATCATTTATTTATTATTCCTCACCAAATAAAATATGAACATTATTATAAAAAGTTATTTATTGAAATAAAATTATTATCAGACCTTTATTAATTACTAGCAAAATTTAATCAACCTAATTTTAAAGAAATAGTTCACTATTTTAGAAAATTGTCTTTATTTCATAAATAAATGTTTTTTTCTTATTAACGAAAACAGTTTTCACTAATATCTTCAATGTTTTATACAAATTTGAAATTTCTTCAACAATGGTGTAAAAGTATATTATTTTCACAATATAATAAACGGAATAAACGGCTTGTTTACATATAGTCTCACAGGAGGGAGGGCATCTACCCTAAAGTTAATTGCCAATTTTTTGCATGGGAAACAAGAGCTGTGTATACTCTCATGAATAGTTTTCTTTGTCTTAGCGAGCCAGTCAATAAACAATGTATAACAATGGCATCATCAAATACACACTTACTCTCATATGTAGTGAATAAACTAATTGATCGTAAAAGTTGCCTTTCATTGTTAAAAAAATATGTTTTAAATCTGGAAGATAAATTTTGAAATCGCATTTATTTAAATAGTTTATAATTAATGTTATTTGGTTTATTTACAAAAATGGCTTGTTTGAATATTCTCGGCAAAAATTAGATTAAAAACTCCATGAAAGCTTATGGCTATGAAATATAAAACAATAGAAAACTTACTTGAAAATGCAAACAAAATAATTTGGTGAGTGTTTATACTTGTTAATTGAAGTGGGAGATTGGTATTGGCAGGTAAAATAATAAGTCTCGGTGGGGAATATCTTATTTTCTTCCCTTTCTTTCAATTTTAAATATTGGCGTTAAAGAGCTTATAGAACTTAGGTGCGTTTCAAAATAATGCTTTGGATTAAAAAATTAAGAAAAGTCATTAAATTCTTGGCAAAAATGTGTAACAGTAAGAGACAAATAAATAAAATAATACTTATGGGATTTTAGATGAGCCTAGTTTTCATATTACATTCAGCTAAAAACTAATTTGTAACGAACTTTTTACAACGGTAACACAGATTAGTATGGTATTATACTGTTTCTAAAGTGACGAATAAATATGTTTACTTAATCTCTGACATAAAATATTTCTAAACTTAAATAAAGTTGTATGAAACGTCAAATTGATCAGTTTATTATTGTTACTATTTTAGACATTTCCACCTAGTCAATGTGCTTTAAATTAGTATATATATATATATATATATATATATTAATATATTTATTGAAGTATAATAATGGTGCGTTTTATTTGAAATCCCACTCGTTTATCGTCCAATATCCACCAAAAGACCCAACAACGTCACGTGGCCCACGAGCTGGGAACCACCTAAGTTGATCGAGAAAGAAGAAACGATGTGGAAGTTTAAAGGGAAATCTTGGAACACATTAATCCGGTATAAACAAGAAACTTGGAGGAGGTAAGATGGGGGGGAGGACCGGGGGAAAGAAGTGGTTCGACAGAAATCCTTAAGGGGAAAGAAGATGCCCAAAGAATAGAAGGATGAGGGTAAAAAAAATCCAGACACTTGAAGAGGTTTTTTGAGAAGCGATCTTCTACAGATAAATGGCAGAGAAAAAGAATTTCTAATCGGTAAAGTTTGTAGGAATGGTTGTTAAAGTGGAAAAGGAATATTACTCCTTCCATAAGGAGGAACAAATGCGATTGAGAAGGGAAAACCAGTGTCTTCAGTCACTTGAACAGTTTTCTTTATATCAAAAAGCGATTTGTATACATTAATAAATTACTACATATGCCAAGAAGAGTTGTAGATAGCATTTGCTTCAATGATTTATGTTGTGACCTGAAACATTGTGAGCGTGTTTAGAAGCATTAGTCTTGTCTTGTCTGGTTTACTGGTGGCAGGGAAGCCAGAGCTAGACTATAGTTGTGAAGACATGCAGATAAACCGGAAGATTAGTAAGATGCAGAACACTTACGTAAAATAATTGTACACATTGAAATTAAATGTATATATATTGTTTATAGGTTATATTGCTTAATACATGATACAAGTGTAGACAATTGTGTCTAGGGCAGCATGTATTGTTAACGACAAAGTGGTTTTTACCCAAACTGCTTTCACAACACAAAAATAGTTTATTTAGAATCTACCAGATATTGTATAGCCAGTCGTAGTTCCCAGGAGAAAATCACCTCAATCAAATTTCTTGCTCTTCCAAAGGAAATGATTTTTGATAATGTCTAGTTACAGTTAAGAGATTTATAATTTTGGTGCAAATACAGACCTTTTTAATAATTTTTAATCACTTTCCAATAACATCGGGAATCCTGTCATAAAAGCTTCAATACCTTCACCCATTAAGGTAAATTACATATAGATTCAAACACCTAAATGTTACCTATATCTAAGAATTGCTTCAGTTTTCAAAATAAACTATTTATTAAAACAACAAACATATTAAATGCTGAAAAATAAAAATAAAAACTTCAATTCGGAGTGAATGGCAACATACCAAATCATTAGTAGGCTCCGGCAAACTAGGAAATTCTAAAATTACACCGTACACATTTCATGTCGGTATTTTGTTTCTGTTGATGATGATTAACTATATTTAGGATAAGAGGACATATTTACTATTGACAGGTCATCAGTTATAGTGGACCAAGGATGGCCAGTTTAATCAGTCCTGATTTTTTTTCAAGGGTTTTCAGGGTTGAGTAAGCGGCTGGAAGAGGTCAATTTATCAATTTCACTTTTTTTTTCTGCCTCCAAAAGAAAATGTGTGTGGCTGTTTGGTTTAGTTATTTTAAGTGATCTATCTAAACAAATATATAACATCAAATTTTAAATATTTTTACTAACAAAATGTTTTGAAAAGAAAAATTAAAAGAGCGTAAGTAAGCGTAAGTAAAAATAACCTGTTATTTACAATCACAACCCTAACGTATAGATATATACTGATTGCATAGCAGGACGAAACTTTTTATAAATGCTCAACATATTCCAAAGCGTTATCCGGAATCAAACCAGGCTCTCCTAGGCTTGTGTTCGAGCACTATATAAACCTGTTTACAGGGCGCCAGGATTAAACATGGATGTAGTGGTATCATTTAAGGTCAGGAGCATTGGGTCGTTATTCATAGGGAATTTAGTTCGAATCCCGATGTGGTCTTAACATTCTTCATAAAGATACTAATGATTCTGATATTCTTGTTAAATGCGGTACCAGCCTCTTTAGGTACTAATCGTGTACAAGCACTTTATTAAACATACACAAATACACAATTTAAATGTTGTGTCAGTGATTGGTCAATTCCAAAGTTTCAGGAGTAAGGTACTGGTTATTTATCATCTCGGCTAATGGTTTCAAATACATCTTAATCACACAGCTAAATCCAAAACCATTTTGTGAATATTGTTTTATTTTTGCTTTGAAACGAGTAGAAGTACATTTTTCATCCTGTGAGCTGATAGACATAAAGTTTGAAAAACATTTGATTATTTAAAGTAATAAATTACTTTTTTTTTCAAGATATTCACTTAATTTTGATTTTATAAATTCCAAAACCATCTCATTCGACACCTGGACTGAAGCTTTCATCTCATCTAGTCTGATTCTGTAGTGACTGGGAGGTCTGAGGTTGAAGAGGTTGGTTCTTCCAAAATGTGTTCTTAGTCTACCTTCGCGCAAAGGCTGTTATATTTACTCTAAGTTGTACTTTGTATCCATTAGCCATATTAAATGAGGATTTATATTGGTGCTAAGTGTGTGATTTAAGAAAGTGTTACCAGATGCTTACATCATAAGACACCAGCTTCTCCTGAAATGTTAGACTTACTTCAGTATTTTATTCCCAAAATATATATTATTTTATTTTCTTGATTTAAAAATAGATACGATTTGGCTCAAACCAAAACATAATTAAGAATGGTAATCAAGGAAATTAAATAATGGCAGATACATTATATAAAATATATTTAGGTATAACAAAATATTGGACGAAAATAGATTTTAAACTACCTCGTGCTAAACACAAAATCACAAGCCGCTGTCAAGAAAATTGTATTGTTGAGACACGTGGCTCCGTCATAAATGTGGTCGCACAACTTAGCCACAATACATGGAGGTAACAAACCCCCTTTTTTTTAAGTTTTAAAAAGACAATGTGAAAATGTCATGCATGCAAATTTCTCAGTTTAGAGTTCCTTAAATATCAATATCGTGTATACACTCGTGTTTGTAGTAGCTCTTGCTATGCCTTCAAACTTGTGATTGTCAAGAGTGAGTGATATTTTTTAAATGAAGATTCTTTTTGAACTGTGAAAGAGTTGTTAAACCTTTCTTTAAACGGTTTTACAGTTGTTTTTAATATATCATTTTTTAATGATATTTTTCCGTCTTACTACCCATAAGCGAATTCTACATTTAACTACATCATTTGGGGTAGAGATCAGGACGGTAGAGTATAAGCGTAATTATAATATAAATTTTTAAGGGGAGAGTGGAAACACATCTAGAGAAAATACCCTCAGGATAACCAGTTTGGACTAGATCCCCAAGAAATTCGTCCCCGTACAGCCAGACCAAGCCAGATTGACGTTTAGTCCAGGTGTTCCACCGGCGAGAGTATTGTGTAACTACATATATATACACTTTATATAGTTAGTAATCTTATTTTACCTACATACTCTATGGCATTAGGAACGTGACAGTTCATTGCCACACTTCCTAAAGTATGCTAGCTATCCCTATCTTGAGATAGTTCTATCCAGTCTACTTCATTACACCCTATCCTTATCTCGAGCTAGTTCTATCCAGTCCACCTCATTAAACACAATTCCTATCTTGAGTTAGTTCTATCCAGTTCACCTCATTACAACTTATCTCCATATTGATCTAGGGATATCCAGTACCCCACATTACACCCTATTCTTATTTTAAGCTTGTTCTATCCAGTCCACCTCAGTATCCCTATCTTGGGCTAGTTCTATACAGTCCACCTCATTATAACCTATCTCGTTAAGTCCTATTCTAAAGTTATCTTCTCATCTGCGTCTATGTCTTCCCAATGGTATCTACCCATTAGGTTTGCCAGTCAGTACTCTAAACAAGGTTCTAGAATCTCCCACTCGCACTGCATGTTGTTCCCACCGTTATCCGCGAGACTTGATTATACTAACAAAGTATTGTTATGAATACAGGGTATATATCTCATCACACTGTAACCTCCCCCATTTCTAATTATAATCAGACCTTTTTGGACCAAATCTCTTCCTAAGCACCTTGTCTTCATTATGTGAGGTAAAATAAAACGTTCCACGCCAATAGAGAAAACTGGTTATATGATTGTAAGCTTGTGTTTGTAATGATAAACTAAATGATTCCACCACTACCACAATATAATTTAATGTCAATGGTGGAAATGTTAGTGATTAGAATCCCTGTCGGTTGTAAGATGGATTATTTATTATAAATAGTTTTCCACTCTTCCTTAAGGCAAATACAAGATCACTTAATCTATATTAAACATTTCTTATGCTCAATCCAAAAGTGTAAATTTGTGGATATCCCGAACGAGTAATAAATCGTTGTGCTTTGTAAAAGTCAAAATATAGTGATTTTATGAATTGTTTGAAAATTGTGGTACGGGCATTAAATATCTCAAAAGGTACACCTAAAGGTCAGACTTGAATTATAAATATGGTTATCCCTGTTTTTAGACCTATAGTATTATTATTATTATTATTAGCACCACGTCTTACTACCCTTTCGGGTTGTACGCACTTACGTTAACGTGTAATGGTAGGGTGATTGTGAGATGGAATGGAGGACCTACAGTTTAACGTGGAATCCGAACCACAGTGGAGGCCTGGCATTCCTCACATTCACAAGATCAGAGGTGAGGGAAGGGTTTGGTAATCAGATAAATCTGTGCCGGGACCGAGGATTGAACCCCGGCGCCAGCACAGAAGTCTGACACCTTACCCCTAGACCGCCATGTCAACTAGACCTATAGTAGGCATGTTCAACAAGCTTTATAAATACTTAATACATAGCACACCGTCTTACTACCCGTTCGTATTATGCGCTAAAATACTAACTACTCAAATGGGCTTAGAATTGGGAAGGTTGAATATAGAGGAAGTGAACCCACATTTGCGTGGAGGTAGAGTGAAAAATCATCTAGGAAACACCACCCCAGTTCACTCAAGCAAGATTCAAACCTTGATCTATCCGTTATCAGCAGTTTAGCTCAACACGAAACCAGCAAGTTTGCTAACTATGCCGCTGAGGCAACTCACAATGCTTTATTAACGGTGTCCATGCATCGAAAATAATTACTAGGATGTGTTTCACAAATATGTATGGTAGTAGTAACATAAATTTATCACAGTCAAATGTGACTCAAGCCATAACCATTCTATTCATTAATAGTAAATTTATGAGTTCGACTATAAATAGGTACACGATCAATGATCCAAAATACTTTCTTCTACTTGAAAAATCAAACAGACGTTTGTTGTAAAGAAAGTTAAGTTTGGCTTACACATTTTATAGTTTCGGTAAGCTTATTGCAATAGGGCGCTATATACTATACTGTAGATAATTTAAATTATTTAGTTCAAAAAACTTGTCCTACTTAAATAAGTTTTGTATTTTGAAATGGTTGGTAAGTTTATCATATTGATCTCAATGAATCTACTGGTGTGAGAGTGTGAAATATAATTAATTATATATATATATATATATATTGCACATTTTTTTTACAAAGAGGCAAATTATAACTATTCTTAATATTTCAACAAATTATTTATTACACTGTTTTATTAAACTAGGGAAATGCTATTGATGAAAAAGTATCCTAGTATTTAAAGCTTTGATTAACATAATCTATAAAAAGAATGGACTGTAAAAACTTATGTTTGATATTTTTTACTTTAAATATCTATAAAAATTGGTTTTGTTTCAATAATGAAATATAATAAAAGTTAAACCTACTCAATTTACAAAGCTTGTTTTTTTAAATGTAAAATAAGAGCTCAAGTAAATCCAAATATAATTTATGTTAGTCGATGAATGTATGTTTAGTTTGCTATAGAGTTCTTATATCATAAAATATGTTGCTAAGGTTTCTAATAAAGAGGTATCTTACTCTTGATTTGCACAAAAGTTAAAACACTCTGCATCTATCGCTGGGCTTTACTAAAATGCAAGAAATACAACTTAGGATTAATAGTGATTTGTATTTGGCAAAATTATAATAGACTTAGTTTAAACAAACATGTAAGATATATAAAAGTCTTTAATTTTTATAAAACAAACCGTAAATTTAACCCTAAAACTTACTGTCGACTTAATATGTCAAAGAAATTTTAAATTTAAATTAAATTAATTCAGTCCAATTTAATTATAATTAGAATTAAAATGAAATTATCTTGGCTACTGAAATGTTTAACACAGTAAAAGTGATTTCTCTCAATGGTGACTTATAATTTGGTTTACCGAAATGGAACTGGTACATTACATTTTCTAAACCCCTTCACTCTTATTGAAGATCTTTAAATTTTTTTAAAGTTTGCAATTCTGGAAAATAATAAAGTCTCATTGAAGGAAGAATAATTATAATTAAGATCTTAGCTTGGTTATGAACTCATTTTATAACTTGCTTAAGCTTAAAAAACTAAATGTGTTAGAAACATAATTTATGAGCTTGAAAAACGCATGGAAACAACTCATGAACATTTTACAAGTAAAATAACTCTGTTTCTTCTTTATTATTTTTGATATTTTAAGCACCGAGATTATTAACGACTTCCTGTAAGGCTTTATTATCCAGCCTGTTGCCCGCAAGCACCAAGTCCCCTGAATGACTATCTAACTGTTCGTTTGTTTAAGCACAGAGCGTACTTAACAGGACGTGTATTCATCAGTTTCTCTTTGGTAACGATATGTTAAAGCCATTTTTAACTTATTAAAAAATACAATGAAAACAATTTTGTACTTTATTGATGTTTTGTAATCTTTAATTTTTCTTCTCTAAAGTTTGTCGTGGCTAGGAAAACGGTTTAACGTCTCCAGTTGACTTGTGACAAACAGTAGCTACTAGATAACTGAATTAGAAACGTTTAAAAGTAAGATTACATTTTTTTGTCTCACGTTCATATAAAATTTGCTTTTTTTGGAATTGTTTAGTATCCAAATATAGATTTCCATTTAAATATAATATTGGTTCCCGCCACATTCATCTAAAGTATTTAATGTATACTTTGTTGCATGAGGGTTTGGGACTATTGCTCAAAGGAATGGGAATTTCAGAATGTAGCAGAAAAGAATGCACACGCTTTATCGAATAAAGAGTATGGGATAATCATAGTGAAAGATAACATTTGAAAAACATCTCCCATTGCGTCCGGTTGAGATTTGAACCTCAAACTCCTACTTTATGAAAATTTAATCTACAGTAGCGGATTTAGGCTTAGGCCCGTGAGGCCCGGGCCTAGGGCGGCAAATTTTGAGGGGCGCCAAAATTTTTAAGATGACTA
>CABFVX010002537.1:81282-104811 GCA_902151425.1 Timema shepardi | reverse complement strand
TGGTAGGGTGATTGTGAGATGAAATGGAGGACCTACAGTTTAACGTGGAATCCGAACCACGGTGGAGGCCTGGCATTCCCCACATTCACAAGATGTCTTGTCAGAGGTGAAGGAAGGGTTTGGCAATCAGATAAATCTGTGCCGGGACCGAGGATTGAACCCCGGCCGCCAGCACAGAAGTCTGACACCTTACCCCTAGACCGCCAGGTCACCGACGTTACATAATAAGTTGTAATAAAGTTTCCTACAACTTTCAAAGGTTTAGTTTCACTATAAAGATATCTTCCACCGAGTAGTGGACATTGTACTCAACCTGACCATTATCTTACGACAGTGATTATCTACAGTGGTATCATGGAGGAAAATATGTTTATTTAATGGCTTTATCTTAGTTAAATACGCTAGCTCGGCGTATAGGCCCACTTAAACTTGTAACTGCTACCAAGAGGGAGAGAAAAGAACCAATTGTCCATAGACATCGCCTAAACAAAAAACAAACAAGGTGGGATAAAAATATATTTAAGTTTTAATAATTTATGATAAATAGTTTTTGTCACCACGTCTTACTAACTATTCAAGTTATAAGCATATGTACTAAATACACTAATGGTTTTAGAGATTATGAAGGTCATATTTATAAGAAGTGTACCCGCAATTGCGTGGAAGGAGAGTGGGAGAAAAAAAATCTCAGCACATCCAACCGAGATTCGAACCTTGATCTCCCCGTCATCGGCAGTCTAGTATACTGCGAGAGTAGCGCGTTTAGACCACCAAGGCGGGTATAAGGAAGGTTGAATTCAGATAAAGTGTACTCGCATTTACGCGGGAGGAGAGTGTAAAATTTGTTTTGGGGGGGGTGGGGGGGGGGAATTACCCTTAGTACACTTGACCGTCATTCGAAACCCAATTTCACCGTCATTCGGCAGTCCAGTCTAATGCGAGATCGACGCCGTGAACCGTTCAACCACCGAAGCGGGTGTTAAAAAGTTCGGATGTCCAGGTTTAGAATTGAAACACGGTTTGAAAAAAAAAGAACACACAAATATTGATATTATATTCTAATATAAATAAAGTAACTCGAAAAAAACAAAAATCGATAGTAGAAACGCAATGAGTAATGGATCATAAAAAAATCCAAACAAAGTCTAGTGGGGAGAACGATTCTTCACGCGAGTCCTTGAACCTTTCTCCTTTCAGCGGGTTTGATAAAAGTGTCATTATCAGAGCTAAAAGCGCACGGCAAACATTTCCTGGGTCCGGATGGGAGCACACAGACTTGAGAGGAACAAACCGCACATGTCACGTTCGGATAGTTTTAATATCACGTGGTTTGTGCTCGCTTGTTTTAAGTGCGTACAGTAGAAGCTCGTTGATCCGAAAAATCTGGGACCGAAGCTGGTTCGGATTAGCGAAAATTCCGATTTAGCGTTTTTTTAAGGTTTTTTGTACGAATTTTGAATTACAGTTGAATGAGTTTGATAAAATTTCCATTTATTTAACTGATGTGTAACACGTGATATGTACTGTATTTATTTGTAGTTAAAGGAAAATACATTGTGTTGACTACAACATGTAAATATTAAACCTTTAATATCAGATATCACCGTTTCTTACAATTCTCTTTTAACTTTTAGCTTGTTAACCAATCAAGTATATTTCATTTGACTTAATTTTTTCTTCTTCTGTAATCCGAAAAGTGTGTTCGGATTATCCGGAATTTCGGACTAACGGGGTTCAGTCTAGTGCGATTTTACTGTATTCTACAGATTGTTCTTGAATTAATTACTATACGAAGGTGACCTGGCGGTCTAGGGGTAAGGTGTCAGGCCTCTGTGCTCGGGGTCCGGGGTTCAATCCTCTGTCCCGGCACAGATTTATCTGATTGCCAAACCCTTCCTTCACCTCTTGACAAGACGTGTATTAATCACAACTTGTGAATGTGGGGAATGCCAGCCCTCCACCGTGGTTCGGATTCCACGTTAAACTGTAGGTCCTCCATTTCATCTCACAATCACCCTACCATTACACATTAGCGTAAGTGCGTATAACCCGAACGGGTAGTAAGACGCGGTGATAATAATAACTTTTGAGAGTTTTTATTTTGTGATCCACGTCATATTCTCCGTCCGGACTATCCATATCCATACATAGTTTATAGGATATGAATGAGGGATTTTACCTGCATTTCAGTTCATAATTCATACGACCGGGATTTGAACTCCTAACCTACTCGTCACTGGCGAACCAGTCAAGACAGACGCCATTATTCACGTGTCCAGAGGCGCGGATTACTGTCTGCTCAAAACTATTTCATATACCTAATATATCCTATGCACGTAAACTACCTAGTTAGTAGCTACACAATGTTCGGATGGACTTCTAGTGAACTCCGAATCATGTGTATCTATCCTCCTTCTACTCCCCCTGCCCCCGTGAAAACAATATATCTACCTCTTCAAGATTCGAACCTAGGTGTTATAAAGATGGTTTGTAAATAGTCCAAAGTACACCTCAAAGATCTTGCCCATGGTCAAGGACCTACACCCTAGTGGTACAAGGTATTGTGTCCGTTTGATAATCAAGCTAGCTTGTAAGTCATATTCTAAATTAATCAGTTTGTTCAGAAAGTACAACTTCCTTTTTCCTTAAATTAATATATTTAAGTAATCACCATGGTAATACCCCCTTTGGTCTAAAGCGCTACTCTCGCGGTAGACTGGACTGCCGTTGATCGAGGTTCGAATCTCGGCAGGGTGTATTGAATTTTTCCAAAATGGTTTTTACACTCTCCCTCCACGCTAAATATGATAAACTTTATCGAAATATAACTTTCATAATCCCTAAAACCATTTATTTAATTAGTATAAAAGCATATAAGCCCAAACGGGTAGTAAGACTCGGTACTAAAAAAATAATATAATGTATAGAATGGTTCCGTTTGATGAAAATGTTGCGGTGACTTGGTCCGTTCTTCTCCCCAAGCCGATCAAAGAGTAATTGTTCTGGGAAGTTCCGGTCTGACATTGAACGTGGACCATGACGGCCAAGAATACCTCTCGGTGACAACACGGTTGGGTGAGAGCCGGGGGAGAGGGGTGGGGGAGAGGGAGGTAATTACACCCCGCCGGGCGGTGACACGCGACCCGTCACGGCTCGCGACCCACACATCTACCTTTATCCACCGGTGGATAACATCTTAAAATCTGATATTAATTGTAATTGGATTAACACCAAGTTATTAAGGTGTGGATGTAGGGGACGCGAAAAAGAGACAGTATTTTTTTTTGCAGTTTTTACAACACATTTTTTTGGCCAAAATAAATAAAACATTGTTCCGGTAGAAATTTAAAGTTTAATTTCCTTCCCACGGTGATATCAACAGTTGTTGAATATCTGGCATGAGCAAAGCGGCATTAGATGATAAACTTTTTAAATGAAGAGAATAAAATATTTAGCACCGCATCTTACTACCCGTTCGGGTTATACGCACTTACGCTAATGTGTAATGGTAGGGTGATTGTGAGATGAAATGGAGGACCTACAGTTTAACGTGGAATCCGAACCACGGTGGAGGCCTGGCATTCCCCACATTCACAAGATGTCTTGTCAGAGGTGAAGGAAGGGTTTGGTAATCAGATAAATCTGTGCCGTGACCGGGGATTGAACCCCGGCCGCCAGCACAGAAGTCTGACACCTTACCCCTAGACCGCCAGGTCACCAACCCATAGATATTAAACAACGGTTGATATCACCGTGTGAAGAAAATTTAAATAAGCCAATCTGATGGAACAATATTTTACTTATTTCGGCAATAAAACAAAACAAAAACGTCATAAAAACTTTTTTTAAATTACGGATTCGTGTTCCCTTGGATCCATCCCTTTAATACAACCTCACGATAACAAATATATATATATATATTTAAAAAAAAAGCTGCCACTTAAGTTCTGGTCCAAGTAGGTGTATAGCTCTTACTAAGTCTGACTATGAAACTGGCGCTTTAACCCGGTGGAATGAAATGTGGACTTCGTTTATCATTCACCCTGTAAGCTTACCTTGCTGTTTCCACTATGGTTTAACTTACAAAATAATGGATCTTTAAATGTAATACCAACAGCCTCCATCTAAACTGAGTGTACAGTTTCCTTGTCTCTCTCTTTTTGACAAAAAAAAAACAGGGTTTTTCTATCCAGTTGGGTTATACGCTTATGTACTAATCCCATCAATGGGTTAAGGGTGAGTAAAGCTAGATTTGAAGGAAACAATTTATGAAAAAACAACCTCAGTACACCCGATCGCCATCGAACCACGATCTCCCAGTCATCGGTAATAAGAGTCTATTACTAGAGTAGCGCCTTAGACCATGCGATCACCGAAGCGGGTCTCTTCTAGCTAACATGGCGTACTCTGCATATTTATACGCAATAAAAAGTTGTTCCTATGGTGATCCTACTATACATCAGGACCGGAACAGTTTTAGGAAAAAAAAATCCACTGCATTCATAGAAAGAACCAATCTTGATTCATACGTTGTTCTCAGAAAAACCCCCGTCATTACCTCTAAGGTGCTGATTTGAGACGGGTAATTTACCACCAAACCATTGTCCGTCGTGTGCTCTCGATAGTAATTACAGGATGACCTTGAGGGACTAAGCTCAGGAGCTCAAAACGTTCATTACCTTTTTTTTTTTAAGGACCCGGTTGTGGGGACAGCAACTTGTCCTGCCATCTCGCAATGCGACCATTTTCTGATCATCATCACACGCGCGTCAGTTCAAATTTGAGATGACGAGTCCAGCCATGACGTGGCCAAAAGACCCGCCAGCGTAGGACGAGCTATGGTAGAGCTTACATAGAAACAACCTTTTCAGAACACGTGACAAACAAAATTAATGTAAAGTAACCAACAACATTAAATACTGCAATAGCTCGCTTCGGTGGGCGCATGGTTCTAAGGCGTCACTCTCGCAATAGGTTGGACTGCCGATGATGGGGAGATCGCGGTTCGAATACTGAGGATGGGTTTTTCTTTAATGGTTCTCCACCATCCTTCTACGCAAATACGGGTGCACTCACTATATTAAACAGTTTTCTTCCCTAATACATTAACGTAATTAGTACATAAGTTAATATACGCACAACCCGAACGGTTAGTAAGACGCGGTGCTGAAAACTATATATGTATATACTCGCTTTGCCCCCAATGATGTAAGCTAATGTAATTCCAGAGCCGTTTTTTGATAGGTCTTACCGTTTAGCCACAAGAGACCTTCAAAGAAAGGTCTGCACCAACTTTAAAGTTGCTCCGACAATTATAAAAAAAAATTCGGAGGTAGATTTTTAACTTTTTGTAATTTCTTCCGTTGGTTACAGGCTAGAAACTATAAGTTTGCCAAATTTCAAGTTTCTAGCTCATCTGGAAATGGGTAAACATTAATGTCGGTGAATGAGTCAGCCGTGTGGTTTTATAGTATATATATATATATATATACAAACACACACACACACACACACACACAGTAGCCCCATGGCTTCTTTGATGTTAACTGACAGATCACAGCTAAAAGCTTTGAAAAGTTACCGGACCAAATTATGTATCCCTACGCCGAACCATATGATCTGCAAAAACATGTGTTTGGCAGCTGTCACTTCTGACGGTCAAAATCTAGGTATATACCTAAATGTTGACTGTCAGAAGTCAGCTGTGAGCTGTCAGTCAGCACCAAAGAAGCCACGGGGCTACTGTATGTGTGTATATATCAGTTTAGGTCTCGACAGGTATGGGACCCAGGGCCCGCGTGAGGTCAAATGGCGTTGTCCTCGCTGACCTCACTGACAAATAGCCAGTAAACAAACAAAAGAAGTTGTGTCGAGTTACGATGACGGGCGGTCGAGGTTGAACTTGATGAAATAACAGCTCCTCCCTAAACTTCCTGGCTTTGTTCAAGAAGTTGGTTTTTCTTTCCTCGCATGCGGACAGGAACTTTGGACCAATTATCAGAACAATGGCCCTTGATTCACAACTATTACCTCATAGTGGTGGAATGCATCCAGACTCCCAGTGTCGTGACGTGTCGTGTCGTGGAATGTTGCCGAGGTGTGCATCCCCCATTTGACCAATCATAACACAGGTTCACCTCCTGATACCTGATCAAACACTGTTTCTCATTGCACCGCATCTTACTACCCATCCGTTTGGGTTATACGTCTATGTACTAACTACGATAATGTGATCGGGATGAAGAAAGCCGAGTTTAGAGAACTTATACCCACATTAGAGTGGAAGGAGAGGGGAAAACCGCCCTTAGTGTAGCCCACGAGCTGCATACGGACCTCTCCACGAATTTTTGCGGCCCGTGGACCTTCTGAAGAACCATTAAAACATGAGACCCTACTCTTAATTTTATAAATGTCGTAGAAATACACCCTCTGAGAATGTTGATGATTTGGCATAATTTGGAGGAATCTGCCGCTGCTGTACCAAATCTGTACATTCTCTTTGGCGGCACATATGTGGGCTATACCACCAGTTGTTTTCTCACATGAGATGGAACCAAAGACCCGATAAGCGATCTAAGCTCACGAACACACCTTGGTACACAATTATTATGAAAGTTACAAGGTTCATAGCACAACAAACATTTCTGAAAATAAAAGGTTACAAGTTTTGTGTATAAATTATTAGGCGGGTCTTAGTGTTTTATAAAAGGTTTTTTTTTTCTTATAATAATATTAAAGTAGTAAGCTGGAATTTAAATAAAATAAGTTATTGATAGTTTTTTAATGCTGCTTAGTCAGTATTTAAAATGTCTAGTGTGGACCTAACTATCAAACGAGTTTGACACCCTGGTCTAAGGTGTCACTCGTTCGCTATAGATTGGAACTGCCGATGATGAAGAGATCAGGGTTTATTGAAGGTGGTTTAAAAATACAAAATTCATAAATCGGTATTCGACTCCCGGTGGTCTTGGATAAGGTACTCGCCTCTAAACCCGATGATCGTAGATTCAAACCCAGCAGGGATTCAAGGGATTTATTATTTTGAGCGGTGACCTGGTGGTCTAGGGGGTAAGGTGTCAAGACTTCTGTTCTGGGGGCCCGGTGTTCAATCCTCGGTCCCGGCAAAGATTTATCTGACTACCAAACCCTTCCTTCACCTCTGACAAGACGTGTATTAATCACAATTTGTGAATGTGTGGAATGCCAGGCCTCCACCGTGGTTCGGATTCCACGTTAAACTGTAGGTCCTCCATTTCATCTCACAATCACCCTACTGTTACACATGAGCGTAAGTGCGTGTAACCCGAACGGGTAGTAAGACGTAGTGCTAATAATAATAATAATAATAATAATAATAATAATAATAATAATATTTTGAGCTATAGGTCCGTAGCACAACTTCCTTCGTATAGGGAGTAAATCCGTCGGTCCCATGTCGCATAGAAAAGAACCCTGGAAGATATGAGAAAACACCGTTCCCGGCAAAATTCGTAAGCCCTTTCGTTCTCGCTCATAGAAATTGTCGTGTGCTGATATAAACGGCCGGTTCAGAGAATGACCGTTAAATACGTCAACTTAAAATAAATCTGTAAACCAACGGAATCGAACCGGGGAGGGACGCTTAGCTCAGGAGGCAGACAGGTTTACCAACCGAGCTACGACGTCGGAACTATCAAATCTAGATCATAATTATATCCTCCTAGTTTTCCTCGCTAAATGATCCCATCTTGGCGAGTTTCTAATCCTCGGTTTTTTTATACGCCGCATGTAATCCTCAGCTTCATTTTAAAATTATAAAATAATAACTCTTGAGCGAAAAAAAAAAAAGAACGAGAGGTTTTTTTGCAAGTAATATTGACTACGTGGAGGAATAAAAATAAAAAAACAACTCGTATTTTGTTCATCCTCCGTGAAGAAGACATGTTCCGGCCTAGTGGACAATTTCACACTTTCATTCAGCGCTGATGGTCTCTCGTAATTTGTTAGATGATTATGCAGATTTGAAAGGGGGGGGGATATCTTTAAGAGGATTTCCCTTTCATAGAAAACTTCGTTTTAATTGATAGACACGAGTTCGAACCTCTCACATTTTTTCATGGAAAGAGTTACTTGATGGGGAGCTCTCACAGTTTAATAGTGTGTGCCAACACGTACGATGTAAGCCATATGTGATGCATCAACAATAGTTTCTTTACTAATAGCTTGTCGGTGACCTGGTGGTCTAGGGGTAAGGTGTCGGACTTCTGTGTTGGGGGTCTAGGGTTCAATCCTCGGTCCCGGCACAGATTTATCTGATTACCAAACCCTTCCTTCACCTCTGACAATACATCTTGTGAATGTGGGGAATGCCAGGCCTCCACCGTGGTTCGGATTCCACGTTAAACTGTAGGTCCTTCCTTTCATCTCACAATCACCCTACCATTACACATTAGCGTAAGTGCGTACAACCCGAACGGGTAGTAAGACGCGGTGCTAATAATACTACTACTAATAATAATAACTTAAGTCTTATTTAGCAGAAAAATCGACCAAGTCAACTTTTATTTTAGCACCAAGTCTTACTACCCGTTCGGGTTGTACGCTTATGTACTAATTATGCTAATAGTTTTAGAGATTAGGAAGGTTATATTTATAAGAAGTGTATCTGCATTTGAGTTGAGGAAGCATGGAAAAAAACTTTAAAAAAAAGCCTCTCGTCTTCTGCCAGAGTAGCGCGTTAGACGGTGCCGTCACCGAAGCGGGGGTTCAAATTGTTGAAACACATTTAAAAAAATACGGCTATATAATTTTAAATTATACCTTCCTCATCCCTACCTCTACGGATATCCCGAACAACAATTATGGAGCACTAATTTTGAGTTTTATAAGCGGAACAATCCAAACCCGGGCTCGGGACATTGACGTCATTTGACTGCAGCAAGTTTGAATGAGGGGGCCGCGCGGGGGGATTACATTCGACCCTCTTCCAGCGCATTGTTACACAGCCCTCAAGGTTATCACAGGTTCAATCCCCCCCACCCACGAGTTTAACGACCACCATTGTGTTACCGCGCAGTACCCTTTCTGGACCCCACCTGAAAGGAGGGGGGGGGGGGATTGTTTTGTCTTACGATAATACGCTTTTAGTGCTGGCGATTAGTGACTTATAATTTAATTATAGGATAACACGCTTCGGTTGCCACATTGTCCAACGCGCTATGCTCGTGTTAGATTATACTGGCAAAGACGGAGAGATCGGGGTTCAATTCCGTTCGGGTACACTGTGGGCGTTTTTTTTAACCTTAATAATAATACAATCTTTCTATCCACGCAAATGCGGGTGCGCTTCCTCTAAATTAAACCTTCCTAATCCCTAAAACATTGGTGTTATTAGTACAAAGGCGTATAATCCGAACGGGTAGTAAGACGCGGTGCTAAAAAATAATAATTATAGAATATCTCACTTAGGTGGTGGAATTATCCAAACAGTGGCCGGCAACTGGTCGATCCCGTAATACAACTAGACTAAACTTCGCCCAGATAAAGACATTATTATTATTATTATTATTATTATTATTATCATCAATATAAGTTGACCTCGGTGCTCGTGAGGTCAAGTGCTCGCCTCAGGACCTGACGTTCATGTGTTCAAACCCAGCCGGGGCCAACGTATTTTTTCTTGATCAATAAAAATCCGTAGCACAACTTCTTTCGGATGGGAAGTAAAGCGGTCAAATTCCCATGTCGGTTGTGGCGCATACGTGTAAGTAAGTAGAGACGAAAATTTTCCGGGAAATTCTCTGTAGTGGCGGCTTGCGGTTAAATTGTGGAGGTGACACCTAGAGCCTATTGTACTTATTATTATTATTGGCACCGCGTCTTACTACCCATTCGGGTTACACGCACTTACGTTAATGTGTAATGTTAGGGTGATTGTGAGATGAAATGGAGGACCTACAGTTTAACGTGGGATCCGAACCACGGTGNGGGACTGCTAAATACAGGAGGACCAGAGATCGAGTCCCGGCCAGGTGTACTAAGGATGATTTACATTTTATATCCAGGTAAATGCGGGTACACTTTTTCTGATTCAACCTTTCTTATCCCTTACATATAGGCGTAATTTGTATATATTAATAAAACCTGAACGTGTAATAAGACTCGGCGCTAAGTTTATATCATAATATTTAGCACCGCGTCTTACTACCCGTTCGGGTTATACGCTTTAAGTACTAATTACTCTAATGGATTGGGAATTGGGAAGGTTGAAATAGAGGAAGTGAACCCGCATTTGCGTGAAAGGAGAGTAGAAAACCATTTAGGAAAAACCACCCCCAATTCACCCGACCGAGATTCGAACCTCGATCTCCCCGTCCTCAGTAGTCGAGCTCAACACGACAAGCGCGTTAGCCAACTACGCCACCGAGGTGGGTTCGGCGCTAAGAAATACATAGCCTATAGATAGGATAAACACATAAACCAGACCCCACGCCATTAATTTATCAATTAGTGACATGGTGTTTGACCGATGCCGACTTGAGCCAAAACTCTTAGTCTTGTGTTTTGCCAGCTAGGTTTAATTTAAAGGGTACTTTCTAAACACAGTAACCCATCCTCTCGCCAAGATAAGCCGGATGAACGTTTTCTACACAACCTTCATCATCCTTGTCACTTAAATCACTTGGTAGTGAACGTACAGTGTGTCTCTCTGACCACTCGAACCTCGGGAGAGCCACCTACGAGACGACTGTGCTAGGTCTGTTGCTCTCTCCCCTCTCGGACCAGAGAGAGAGAGAGAAGTCATATTGGTGGTTACCTAACATTTCCGTGCTCCAATTTCACTAAAAGTCTTGGGACAGTCCGGATTGCTTTCCAAGATAAGTCTCGGGTACATTCACTGCGGCCAAGAAGAGATACTTCCATCAAAATGAAGTTATGGTACGTGAACGTTGTGGCGAAACGCAAGACAGAGAGAAAACCTTATAAAACAATTACATACCTCGTGATCAATCATCACAAGACATTTCTAGGACAAGCGAATCTCGTAGATTACGATGGGCAGAATATGGAGTGCGAATGGGATATTCTAGAACCGTGTTCAGGGTACTGACTGGAAGACCCAATGGGAAGAGACCATCGGGAAGACCTAGAAATAGGATGTAATGAGGTGGACTGGATAGAACTAGCTCGAGATAGGGATAGGATGTAATGAGGTGGACTGGATAGAACTAGATCAAGATAGAGATAGGGTGTAATGAGGTGTGACTGGATAGAACTAGCTCAAGAAAGGGATAGGGTGTAATGAGGTGGACTGGATAGAACTCGCTCAAGATAAATATAGGATACAATAAGGGTGACTGGATAGAACTAGCTCAAGATAGAGATAGGGTAAAATGAGATGGACTGGATAGAACTCGCTCAAGAAAGGGATAGGGTGTAATGAGGTGGACTGGATAGAACTCGCTCAAGATAAATATAGGATACAATGAGGGTGACTGGATAGAACTAGATCAAGATAGAGATAGGGTGTAATGAGGTGGACTGGATAGAACTAGATCAAGATAGAGATAGGGTGTAATGAGGTGGACTGGATAGAACTAGCTCAAGAAAGGGATAGGGTGTAATGAGGTGGACTGGATAGAACTCGCTCAAGATAAATATAGGATACAATGAGGGTGACTGGATAGAACTAGCTCAAGATAGAGATAGGGTAAAATGAGATGGACTGGATAGAACTAGCTCAAGATAGAGACAGGGTGTAATGAGGTGGACTGGATAGAACTAGCTCAAGATAGAGACAGGGTAAAATGAGATGGACTGGATAGAACTAGTTCGAGATACGGATAGGTGTTGGTGTCGTACTTTTCTAAGTGCGGCAATGAACTTTCGAGTTCCTAATGGCAAAGAGTAAATATAAGACTTATAAGGCCAGTTTAACACTTAAGTTTTATTAAAATATGCAACGGCCGTCTATACTTTAGAAGATAGTTATTTGTTTTGCCGTTTTCTATAAAAAGCTGGAAGGTGTTTGTTGGTTAGGTCATGGTCAAGGAAAGGGTATGCGGCGGGCGAGAGTTTGTAAATAGTGATTCTAGAAGGTTCTTCATGAAGCACTTCGACTATATAATGATGTCTAAGGAATAGTCTCTGGGATGGATCACAGCATCTCGTATCTCAGCCGTAAGAGTCATCGGGAAGGATTAAATAGGGTAGAGAGGGGAGTAGCAGACAAGTCCAGACTTGCTCTCCACGTGGCGCGCGTGCCATATAAGGTCCGCAAGATCACAGACCGGTCAGAGCCATGAGAGGCCTGCGTGGGGCACGAACACCCAGACTACTGCCTACTACCTCCCCTCCATGGCTGTCTCGGGGATATTCTCACGTTGTCTAGCGTTCTATCCCGGATGACGCCTCAACGCGTTATAGGTCTATATATACTACTCGTACTTGTTCAAGCTATGACAATATCTATAAAACAGGCATACTAGGATGTATAGAAAACCTTAAGTGCACCAGTATTTTCTTATAAGAGCCAATATATAAGGAGCTATCCAACTTAGCGATAAAATGATACATTGACACCGATAAGCGCACTTTAAAATCAAATAGGACACCGCCCCACGCGCGTACACTAACAACACTGTTGCAAAGAATCAAGTGGGGACGATGAATCCATTAGTGACCCACCTCGGTGGCGTACTTAACTAACGCGCTAGTTTCATGTATAGCTAGACTGTCGAGGACGGGGAGATTGAGGTTCGAATTTCACTGGAGATGGTTTTTCCCTAAATGGTTTTCCCCACTCTCCCTCAACGCAAATTCGGGTTCACTTTCTCTATATTAAACCTTCTCAATTCTTAATCCATTAGCGTAATTAGTACTTAAGCGTATAACCCGAACGGTTAGTAAGACGCGGTGCTAATAATAATAATAATAATTCTCTAAAATTATTACCTTAATCACACCTAACCTCTAAGTGTAAATATATACATACGGATAGCCAAAACGGGTGGTAAGACGTAGTGCAGGCACACACACACACACAACTCCTTAGATACCCGGTTCGAGCCCCGGTGCTGTGGTCGTCTTGTCCCTCCCGCCCACGCGACCTTGAAGACCTGGTTGAACGTCCAGACGGAGCCAGCACGTGGTCCAGGTGGTGTGTCTCTCGCTCCCTCCGGCCTATATAACCTTGGACCTGTCCGCCTCAAGTGACGACCATACTCGACACATGAAAGTCAGAGCAAGGCAGAGAGACCCATAAAACCCCTCCCCCTCAACCCTTTATACCACCACAACACACGAGACTCGGAGATACATAATACACAGGATGTACCTCAACACGTGGAGCCCGATTCAGAGGCGGACAAAAGAAACAAAAACAATCAATGAAGTTAATATAGATTCGCGTGCCCCATTTGACCTTGTTTCCGAGCTATAATCATGGCTGTACTCCAGTTTTGTGGAGCTACTTAACATTATAGAAAGTGCTCAAAATGTTCTCCTTCAACCTGAATGTTATTATTATTATTAGCACCGCATCTTACCACCCGTTCGAGTTATACGCACTTACGCTAATGTGTAATGGTAGGGCGATTGTGAGATGAAATGGAGGACCTACAGTTTAACGTGGGATCCGAACCACGGTGGAAGCCTGGCATTCCACACATTCACAAGATGTCTTGTCAGAGGTGAAGGAAGGGTTTGTCACAATCAGATAAATCTGTGCCTGGACCGAGGATTAAACCCCGGACCGCCAGCACACAACTCTGATACCTTACCCCTAGACCACCAGGTCACTCAGCAACGTGAAAATTAACAATTTAACTGAAAAGTAATTAAATATTCACTGGTTAAATAAAAGCATAACACACTTTTTCACTTCTTTTTTTTATAATGTCTCTCGGGTGAGCTCCATCTTTCTTCAGACAAACCTCAGCACGTTGTCCATCACTTTCCTCAGCATGGATCGTCTAATTCTCTGACACGACGACTGCAGACTCGCACTCAAGCCGGAGGCGGCCATTTTGGAGCACTTACTATAATTTTAAGCAGCTCCACATTACCGGAGTACAAACATGGTCAAATGGGCCACACGTTTATTTGTTTCCGTGTCTCCTGTCCACCGCTGGCGTGGCTCACACACTGTATACTCTATAGGGTATTACACCAGCGCCTTTTAAGATTGTGAATAGGCAACTCGCGAGTCTGCCTAGCGCGGCGGGGTAACATAGGTCTCTCCAGAACCAGCGGTTCTCAACCTGTGTGTCTCAGCACCCCGGTGTGCCGCGAAAACAAAAGTGTAGAGCCACTGCTTTATGACGACTTGGCTGGATGGAAGAGAACGAAAATGAAGGACCATATTTTGTGTGCAGTCTTTTTTTTTAAATAAAAAAACTCTTTGTGACAAAATTAATAGAATATAACCAGCTTCGGTGGCCGCGTGGTCTAACGGGATACTTTCATGTTGGACTAGAGTGACGAAGACGGGGAGATCCGAGGTTCTGTCCCGGTCGGGTGGTTTTCCACTCTCCTTCTACGCGAATGCGGATACACTTCCTCTAAATATAACCCAACTAATCCTTAAACCCTTTGTGTAATCAGTACGCGGATATTTAACCCGAACGGTCTATACGCCCGTGTACTGATTACGCTGGTTGAGTTGGGGATGAAGACATTTGAACTTAGAGGAAATGTACACGCATTTGCGAGGAGGGAGAGTAGAGATCCATTTAGAAAAAAAACTACTCTCAAAACACCCAACCGGGATTCGAACCCCGCTTTCCCCGTCATAGGCAGTCTACTCTATTGCGAGAGTGACGCCTTGGAAGTTAAATCATGCGGGGATCAAAGCGAGTAACGTTTAAGTTGATCTCCAATTAGACGCGACACATACTCCCCCCTTCCCCTTCAAAATTATGATTTCATTGATATATTCCTTTAAAATGTTATTTTACAGAACTAACGTCTGACTCATCATACTCCAACTACTCACCAGTGTCTAACTCATCATACTCCAACTGCTCACCAGTGTCTGACTCATCATACTCCAACTACTCACCAGTGTCTAACTCATCATACTCCAACTGCTCACCAGTGTCTAACTCATCATACTCCAACTGCTCACCAGTGTCTAACTCATCATACTCCAACTGCTCACCAGTGTCTAACTCATCATACTCCAACTGCTCACCAGTGTCTAACTCATCATACTCCAACTGCTCACCAGTGTCTAACTCATCATACTCCAACTGCTCACCAGTGTCTAACTCATCATACTCCAACTGCTCACCAGTGTCTAACCCATCATACTCCAACTGCTCACCAGTGTCTAACCACAAGCCCAATGTTACGTCGCATGTTACGATCCAAAGTCGCGGGGCAGTGTGGCGGTATAAAAGGAAGGTAACATGGCGGCGTTGCGCAACGTGACAACACTTACGAGTTTGTTGTAGGAGGACTTTCCCTGCTCGAGGGGGCGGTCCCCCCTCCCCCCTCCCCGCGGAGAAGAAACAGAAAGCATGTGTTACTGGAACGCGTGCTAATAAAAAAACACACAATAACAATGCGTTAAGGTCGATAATCGTCTACAAGGACGTGCTGTTCGTTGCGTGTCGTGTCACTAACTACTTCCTTTAAGGTGGAATGTAAGAGGACGTGAGAAAAGGTCAGTGTTTTTTGTAGTTTTTATGACAAAACATTTATTTAGCCAAAAATTAATAAAAATATCGCTCCAGTAGAATCACAAGAGTTTAATTGTCTCCACAAGGTGATATCAACAGTTGTTGAATATCTGTCAAGGATGTCCTGGAATTTAATGACAACTTTTCCTGTTAATTTAAAATGTTTATCATCTAATGACACTATGTTGTTATTATTATTATTATTATTATTATTATTATTATTAGCACCGCGTCTTACTACCCGTTCGGGTTGTACGCACTTACGCTAATGTGTAATGGTAGGGTGATTGTGAGATGAAATGGAGGACCTACAGTTTAACGTGGAATCCGAACCACGGTGGAGACCTGGCATTCCACACATTCACAAGATGTCTTGTCAGAGGGGAAGGAAGGGTTTGGAAATCAGATCAATCTGTGCCGGGACCTAGGATTTAACCCCGGCCGCCAGCACAGAAGTCTGACACCTTACCCCCTAGACCACCAGGTCACCCTTTAACAACTGTTGATATCACCGTGTGAAGAAAATTCTTTGTTTCTACTGGAGCAATATTTGATTTATTTTGATCAAACAAATTTTTTGCCATAAAAACAACACTGACCTTTCCTCACATTCCCTTCCATACCACCTTAAGAGACCACCACCTTAACATTTGTACAGCCCAAGCCAATTCACCTACCATCAAGTTTTATCACACGGATAGTGCGTCTGCCTCAATTTTCCTCGATTTCGGTGTTCCTGACCCGGGGATGGCATGTCCACAATATTTGTTTTCAGCACCACGTGTTTAGAAAATACCCGTTAAAACACCATCGCCATCGAAACACCAATCAGAGTTTTAACTCAAGTCGGTTTCGCGATACTCCGTAGTGTCAGATACGTGTATAATTTGTGAAACCGTGGTCATTAATTGATAAATTAACGGCTTGGGGTCTGGTTTATGTGTACATCCTATATCTCTTTTTTTTTAGCGCCATGTCTTACTATCCGTTCAGTCTGTACGCGTACGTACTAATTACGCTAATGTGTTAGACTGAGGAGGGTTGAATTCAGAGAAAGTGTACCCACACTTACATGAAGGGAGGGTGGAATACTATTTATTTTAGGGGGGGGGGGAAACACCCTCAGTATACCCGACAAGGATTCGAACCCCAATCTCCCTGTCATGACTATACGTGTTGACAATTTGTGAAAGGTTATACCCGTTGATGGTCTGATCCAAGCAGCGTGAACCTACCTTCACCTCGAGCAGTGTGAACCCACCTTCACCTTGTCTCTCTTGAGAGACTCTCTTTCCCGACGACGAGATTAGGACATTTAACCATTCGCAATGGTGACGAGATGAGGATGGTGACGACGCACAAGTTTGTAGGACGGTCAAATTAGAAAACGGGAACCTACAGTCCAATTTTCATAGTAAGAACCTTTTCTGACAGATAAAAAAGGTTGCTAGACCTACTTTCACGTATTCATACGCCGAATCATGTGATCTGCAGCTGTCACTTATGATAGATACCTCTGCCTCTGTAATCTAGTGGTCGGAGTTTCTGGCTACAGCCCCAGGGGTCCCTGGTTTGATCCCCAGCGCTTCCAGAGTTATGTGTGAAGCAGTGGATCTAGAACGGGGTCAAACTCAACCCCGTGAGGACAAATGAAGAGATACTTAAATAAATAAGTAGCAGCCCCGGTCTAGAAAACTGAGACTAACGGCCGGATGGTTCGTTGTGCTGATCACATGACACCCTCTTTCCACAGAAAGTAGTAATATCTTCGCCAACAGACGGCGGCAGTTCTGTCGATTTGGTTCGATTGCGGGCTAACGCCATGAAGTTTTTTTTATCACTAGGCTTAATTATAAAATAACAATAACTATATGTTAAAATGTTATCTATATTGACAGCAAAAAATAATACCTGTATTTTATAAAAGGTCCTTCTTATGAAGATTGGACTGTAGCAGCGTTCCGAGAGAATACAAGTCACTTAGCGGGGCCCGAACCCTCGGATAACCGCCACACACGCGGGTCATACCTACGCGGGCAGGTGTAAAGGGTCAGAGGTCAGCTTGCGATTCTCCGCGCGAGAGAGAGAAAACGAAAGGATTTGTTTTTTCTGTAAAGAAGACGTGGATGGATTACATAATCACATTGATTGTCATCTTTCGTGGGGGGAGAAGGGGTGGGGAGTGGGAAGGGGGAACACGCGATTGTTGTTGGAATTTTTTTTAATCACTTAACGTGCCAGATCTTTAGACCCACTAACTCTAATCGGTTCCAAACCACTTTGTCTATTTTATTCTAAAGAAACAAACGGATTTAAACAAAAATATCCTTTTGTTTTAATCTGGTGCTCCCCCCCCCCCCACCTAAATGGTTTCCCGTTCTCCCTACATGCTAAATCAGCTACATTTCCTTTATAATTCCACCTTACTCATCCCTATTCCATTAACCTAATTGATCTATGCTCATATAAACCCGAAAGGGTATTAAGACGCGGTGAAATTAATTTGGATGGATTGGATTGGATTTGGTGGATTTGACGAAATGTGTTATGTACACTTCCTTCACCTCTGACAAGACATCTTGTGAATGTGTGGAATGCCAGGTCTCCACCGTGGTTTCGGATCCCACGTTAAACTGTAGGTCCTCCATTTCATCTCACAATCACTCTACCATTACACATTAGCGTAAGTGCGTACAACCCGGACGGGTAGTCGGACGCGGTGCTAATAATAATATATCCATCATACAATCCTATCTATCGTACCTTCCAAGTTCCAACACATAACATAGAAGCGATAAACCTAAATATACTATAATGTAGTTAAATAATTATAATTTTGAGTATTTAAATAAATATGAATATTAGGGGTGTGCGAAAACCACTTTTTAAATGCGAAGTCGAAGCGAAGTTTGAAACTTGCGAAGAAAAGTCGAAGCTACCTTGGATTTTTGTTGTCACTTAACGCTACTTTAAATTTTTAGATCAACAATTATTTTGCAAACTTAACATATGCATGTCTTTTTATCAGCATTTCTATGAGAATAGTTATAAATCGAATTCGGTTTTCGTTTCCCATTTTCCGCACCAACCATTTTGAATAATGAATAAAATGCGACGAAGCTATGAGAAACTTCTGTGTCAAAATGCAGTTGTAAATTTGTCACAGATAACTCCAAAGAGATAGAATCCTTAAGGTGCGGCAGAAGGGAGTGAAAGTATTTTTCAGTTTTTATATAATATAATTTGTTTGGCAAAAATAAATCAAATATTTCTCCAGTAGCAACATAGAGTTTAGTTTTATGCACATGCTAATATCAACAGGTCTTGAATATCTGTCAAGGGTGTCCTGGAATTTTGTCAAAACTTTTTGTTTTTATTTAAAAAGTTTTGACAAAATTCCAGGACATCCTTGACAGATATTCAAGACCTGTTGATATTAGCATGTGCAGAAAACTAAACTCTACGTTGCTACTGGAGAAATATTTGATTTATTTTGGTCAAAAAACTGTAATGCTATAAAAACTGTAAAACTACTCGCGCTCCCTTCTGCCGCACCTAAAAATTAGACGTGAGCTGGAATGATAGCACAACTAAAGCGCTTTCTCTGCTTCATACCAGTGACCATGGTGTTATTTCTTTATTGCTATCTTTATTTTTTACAAAATTATGTTGGCGATAGTGAATATAATGCTTACGTTATGGTAGTTAAATTACTTGACGGTGTTAAAATTCTGTTTAGTAACGGATTTTAAAATCATCAAATATTGAAATATGTAATATTTAAGTAAGATAAAATTAAATCATTTGATAATTTATCGAAGATTTATCCTTCCTACTTCGACTTTTCGAAGCTTCGCACACCATTAATAAATACACAACTATTATCATGCAAAAGTTGAAATTATTACTTGATAAAAAATATACCTTCCGATACTTTAAATGAGTACAGTATCGATACTTTTGTTTCGATACCACATCCCTAAGACCCATAATTCTATTGATTGCGTAAACATTCAATCGAGAATAAGGATCCAAAGAGAGAGAGAGAAAACACCGTGCGATTGCAACTTATTGGTGGCACCGTAGGGAACTATATTAACAGTTCCTGTTCTGGGTTAGTTCCACATGTGATGTCCTTGTGTGTGTCCCACACTACCTCTGTCGGAGTGTGGGAAGTGGTCGGCCTTGTTACACTACAGTGTCTATCACATAACACTTTGTCAACAAGGCTCGGTCCAAAACTGCACAAAATGTCACGCAGACTTTTGACAGTGTGCCCACTCTCTTACACTTTCGGATACATACAGTAGCCCCCATGGCTTCTTCGGTGCTGACTGACAGCTCACAGCTGACTTCTGACAGTCAAAATTTAGGTATGTACCTACATTATGACCGTCAGAAGTGACAGCTGCTAAACACATGTTTTTTCAGATCATATGGTTCGGCGTAGGGATACATAATTTGGTCTGGTAACTTTTCAAAGNTGACTGACAGCTCACAGCTGACTTCTGACAGTCAAAATTTAGGTATGTACCTACATTATGACCGTCAGAAGTGACAGCTGCTAAACACATGTTTTTTCAGATCATATGGTTCGGCGTAGGGATACATAATTTGGTCTGGTAACTTTTCAAAGCTGTCAGTCAGCACCAAAGAAGCCATGGGGCTACTGTATATTCGGTGAGAACAGAAGAATGGGTGAGACTTATGGAGGAAGACATAGGGAAATGGAGGCAGTTTAATAAAACCGACCCTGGCCATATGCCGCAAACTATTGATGATGATTATGATGATCCGCAGGAGGGATGGCAATTTTCCCTAATATTATCTTCTTAATTATCTCAAGTCAACAACCCGAAGGTTGGTTAGTAGGCCTACTGATTGCACCATCTGGTATAAATTCCATGTACTAAACCCAAAATCCTTGCTGAGGGAACTGCAGGTCTTACGGAGAAAAGCTTTATCTTCGCTGTGTATCGGTTAACTGTTGCCAAATCTCATTTCTTTCAGTTACGTCTGAAGATGGTGTGCTGGGGTAAGAAGAAGTTATTGGCAACATCGACTAACCAGCGTTGCCAAACTTGTCTTGTATTTGAAGAGAGTCTTACCACATACTAACGAGAGAATTACAAAACATTGTTACCCAATAGTAACAGGCGGTTCACTCAGAGATGATTTTAAGTGTAGGCAAGATATGGTCCCTCGTTGCCTTCCCCCCACTAAAATTCTATGAGCGAGAGCGAAAAGAAGGCTTAGCAATTTTTCTCGGGAAAGGTATTCTCACATACCTCACAGGGATTTTTCACACGCCACAATCAACATGAGACGGCTTTACTACCCCTCCGAAGGAAGTTGTGCTACGGATTTTCATCGCTCAAGAAAAATCCAATGTTTCCGATATATATTGAGCTGTATTGGTATGAGAGTCTTCGACACTTTACATTTTTTTTAATGTCGTATTGATACGGTGAAAATAGCAAACAAGTTTAGTAATAAAAAGTGAAAACCACTTAGAACCGAACCCAGGTAGTCTGAAATCCGGACAAACCGAACACAATTTCCGGAAAACTAGGGGTACGACAACAAGACAAACTGAGGGTCAAATGAAATGTATTTCATGGTCTAACAAGCTCAAAATTAAAAGAAAATTGTAAGAAACAGTTGATATATATGATAATAAATACTTAATATTTACATGTTGTAGTCAACACAATGTGTTTTCTTGTAACTAAAAATAACTACAGTACATATCACGTGTTATACATCGATTTAATAGATGAAAGATTTGATTAAACTCACTCAACTGTATTTTAAAAGTCAAGAAAATACTGTAGCCTTGTATCCTCCCTGTTAATCCGAATTTTCGCTAATCCGAGCAAGCTTCGGACCCGATTAAATCGGATTAACGCGGCTCTACTGTATATTTAATTAGAATGAAAGATGTATTCGGACACGGTTGTACCTGTAGCAAGGTTAATTTTCCACCTTCATTGTTAAAAGTTCCGATATCACTTACAGTCGGACCCCGGGGGTCTTGAGGTGAAGTGCTCGTCTCGGGACCTGATGTCCACGAGTTCAAACCCAGCCAGGGCTCGACAGATTTTTCTTGAGCGATTAAAAAATCCATAGCCCAACGTCCTTCGGGGGAAAAAGGGGGGGATGTAAAAGATCCCTGGAAGATATGGGAAAACACATTTACCGGCTCTTTCTCTCGCGGTCATAGAAATGTTCAATTATAAATACATTAAACAGATGTATTGTTATTATTTAGCACCGCGTCTTACTACCCATTCAGGTTATACGTTTTAAGTACTAATTACGCTAATGGATTAGGAATTGGGAAGGTTGAATAAGAGGAAGTGAACCCGCATTTGCGTGCGGAGAGAGAGAGAGTGGAAAACCATTTAGGAAAAACCACACCCGACCAAGATTCGAACCTCGATCTCCCCGTCCTCGGCAGTCGAGCTCAACACGACTAGCGCGTTAGCCAAGTACGCCACCGAGGCGGGTCAAACAGATGTACACTATTTTATCAGTTTTACATCAATCTCACACATGACTTTACATTTGACATTTTAGTCCCGATTCTTGTAACTTTTAACTTAACCAGCTAGTTTAAATTCCTGGGTGCTGTCGAGTTCTATTAGAAAAAAAAAGAAACATTCGACAGAGTAGACAGTTTTTGTTTTGTTTTTGTTTTTCAAAATAAAATAGTGTACATTTTTACATCCCGCCTCGGTGGCGTAGTTGTCTAACACGCTAGTCGTGTTGAGCTCGACTGCCGAGGACGGGGAGATAGAGGTTTTTCCTCAATGGTTTTCCACTCTCTCTCTCTCCACGCAAATGCGGGTTCACTTCCTCTAATTCAACCTTCCCAATTCCTAATCCATTAGAGTAATTAGTACGTAAAGCGTATAACCCGAACGGGTAGTAAGACGTGGTGCTAAATAATATTAATACATTTTTGCAAGAGTTATTATGGAGAAGTTTTAGTCTGCAAGATAATATTGTAGTTTCCAGAACCCCTTTAAGGAATGTAGCCTTTAAAAATGCACCTACTCGATATTCACCTATTCGTCATATTTATCTATTCTAATTTTACGAATGCTCGATTTAATATATAAAGATGGGAAAATAAGTTTTCTAAAAACACACGCGAGCACGACATATTAATGTGGACTCTCGCATCCACCCGGAAACAAGATTATTAATATTTAGCACCGCGTCTTACTACCCGTTCGGGTTATACGCTTTAAGTACTAATTACGCTAATGGATTAGGAATTGGGAAGGTTGAATTAGAGGAAGAGAACCCGCATTTGCGCGGAGGGAGAGTGGAAAACCATTTAGGAAAAACCACCCCTAGTTCACCCGACCGAGATTCGAACCTCGATCTCCCCGTCCTCGGCGGTCGAGCTCAGCACGACTAGCGCGTTAGCCAACTACGCCACCGAGACGGATCGGGAACAAGAGAAACACAGAAACGTGATCACGTGACGATATAATAACAATGCGAAAGTAGCGCCTTAGACCATGCGGCCACACCGAAGCGGATGTTCATCTTTTATTTTATTTTTTTACGAACATACTAGATAAAAAGATAACATATTATCAAATGTAAGCTGGAGGTAGATAATCTATCTGAGGTTGTGATATATAAGTATCGTGCACCCATCACCCACAATTCACCGCGACAGCGTGGAACATAACTTCAACAAAGGGTCATGGACCGTGATCTCACGTGGAAAAATTTACAGCACTACCAACCCAACGGACATGACATTACCGCTCGCTCACTTGAAAACAAACCATAATTTTTATAGTAACCGGGCGGTCACTTTCAAAACTGACAAACATCGTCTGGTGAT
>CABFVX010002537.1:66099-80875 GCA_902151425.1 Timema shepardi | reverse complement strand
GGTTCGAATGAGCAATTTTATGGACAGGGCCGATGCGACAGGTTCGTGAAGACCAAGAGTGTGTGAGTGTGTGTGTGCGCGCAACAGGGGAGATATATGTAGAGTACCGACAAGACAAGGTCAAAACTGACCAACTGTTCGCCCTTCAGTTCAGAACAAGTATCTTTTAAACGAGACGACAGGGACCACCCGTAGTTATCAAGAACATAGTTTTATTTTAGTTTTTTTTCTTTCTTTCAAGACACTTGACGCATATAGAGCCGTTTCGCTGGCCGCACGGTCTAAGGCGCTACTATCATGCTGGACTAGACTGCCGATGACTATGAGATCAAGGTTCGAATCTCGGTGGGGGTGTATTGTGTTTATTGTGTGGAATGCCAGGCCTCCCACCGTGGTCCGTATTCCACGTTAAACTGTAGGTCCTCCATTTCATCTCACAACCACCCTACCATTACACATTAGTGTAAGTGCGTATAACCCGAACGGGTAGTAAGACGCGGTGCTGATAGTAACAACAACACTAATGGGCTGCGAATAATGTAGCCCAGTCGCGCAATAATTTAAAAAAAAATGCATTAGCTTTTCTAACAAGCTGTATTATGAAACACATAGTGTACACAGAGCTGTTGCTAGCTGTCACCAACACTCCTATGCCGGTTAGGCTGTACTTCAGACTACGATGGATGCACACAGACAGAGAGTTCTAACTTCTTTTCTTTGGAGATTTATTTTTCCACCTAAACAAATTTGAGAGCTGACTCCAACTAAGTAAGTATATCTAAGATAAGTTGAGAGTGAAATACCACCAAATCAAATACTCTGGCGTTTCAGTAAAGCGAGAAGTGTTGCGTACAGTAAGAAATGTTAAGAGAGTTGCCGCAACTCTCGGCCTACTGCGCATGCGTAGTGGCGAGGCCCTCCTGAGTGACATACGCAAGGCTAACCACACACCTCCGCTCTTCGGGCCGGCATCTCATTCCATCTTTTAACGCTGGAATATTCCACAGAGGGGGGGAAGATCATGAAGCCGATGTAAAACACTATACCGGTGGCTTTTTTCGTTAAATCTTTTTTTGTAAGAAGGTATTTTTTAACGCATTGGCTCTAGACTTTGCTTGCACCACATTATTTGTGTATGTATGTATGTGTGTGTGTTGTGCTCTATATTAAGATTTTGGTAGAAAGAAACTTTTAGAGAATACACACTTTTATTATTATTATTATTATTATTATTATTATTATTAGCACCGCGTCTTACTACCCGTTCGGGTTATACGCACTTACGCTAATGTGTAATGGTAGGGTGATTGTGAGATGAAATGAAGGACCTACAGTTTAACGTGGGATCCGAACCACGGTGGAGGCCTGGCATTCCCCACATTCACAAGATGTCTTGTCAGAGGTGAAGGAAGGGTTTGGTAATAAGATAAATTTGTGCCGGGACCGAGGATTGAACCCAGGCCGCCAGCACAAAAGTCTGACACCTTACCCCCTAGACCACCAGGTCTCCCCACTTTTTTTTTTAGCCATAAACATTGCTAAAATTTTGTAATATTATTATTGTTATTTTATAGGTATTGATAATATCTATCAAAAGTGACAGCTGTAGATCACACGACTTGACGTATGAATACGTGATAGTAGATCTAGTAGATTTTTCTAACTTGTCTGTAAAAAGTGACCCCTTCTCTCAAAAAGAACACGTAGCTTGTAGTATGAACTATGAACTTAGATTTATTAGCTTTTGAAACTATCATTTAAGGGTGTAACTATAGTGACGCGACTATAGTTGTGCTTTTTCAGTAGTAAGTTGGTTTGTAAGTCGTGCACTGATGGATGCTACTAGTAAAATGCCCTAAATAGATTGACATGGTCGAAGAAGTAACCTAAACCATCCCATTTCCAAAGAAAGTAAAAGGGATCCGATAAGAAACGAACGTTAAACAGTAACCACCCAGCAAGAGCAAGTGTTTCCCCGTCCGTCGGATATCGATCTATCCAATCAATTATTGAGACCTTGAGATGTTGTTGGCCCACAAGGGCGTGTCCAGCACCTCGACGATGATGATGATGATGATGACGATGCTGCTACCAACTTCCAAGCGAAATAATAATTACTTCATGGGTGTATTGTTTATTCGGCCGACGGTGCTGCCGCGCGGAGAAAAGAGTGAACTATCTCCAGTTGAGAGGTGTGGCTGGGCGGTGGCCTTAATGTTGGGATGAAAGGCAACGAGAGTTTAGGTCTTTTTTTAAAAAAATATTTATTGCAGTTATGACAAAAATATATTTTGGTCAAAATAAATAAATAATTTTTCAATAGATAAATTTAATTTAATTTTCTACAGTATTTGAATATTTCTCGTGATCATCGCGGAATTTGACTTTTTTTTTCCTTTCTATTTAAAACGTCTTGAACGTCCTGTTGTGTTCAATTGGTCAGAATCCCTGACTACAGATCTAGTGGTCCCGGGTTCGATCTCAAGACACTTTCAGAATATTTCTGTGGAGTAGTCGAGTTCTGTAACGGGGGTCAAACTCAAGTCTCACGATGACAAAATTAAGAGTTACTTGAATAAAGACGCAGCAACTCCGGTCTAGAAAACTGAGTTAACGGCCAGAGGACTCGTCGTGGTGACCACATGACACCTTCTATCCGCAAATGTTGGCACAGTCTTTCTTTAACGGCGGCTGCCACTCACGCAATGGAGTTTTTTTTTGTTCAAAGTCCACTACGCTCAAGAATTGATAACCATTTTTTAATGTTTACTTTGGCAAAAAAAAAGTATCATAAAAACTTCAAACATTACAGACTTTTACCTTTGGGTCTCTTCCACCTTATCTTGATTCCCAAGGAATGGTGTGGCCTTGAGAAACAATCACCCGCGCCCGGAGGGCACGCGGACGACGGCGCCAATCTCGTCTTGTCTGGGTTACGGGGAGGTTGAGCGGGTTATAATCCGACCGGGTGTACTAAGCTGTATTTTCGTCCAAGTCCTCCCCCTCCCCCGTATCTCTACATTCAAATTTGGGTACCCTCCCTCTCAAATCTGTGTTCTTGGATAAAGGTCACTATGCGGATAGCCTGGTCGGGTGGTAAGACGCCGAGGTGAATGCCGGGACAGTTCCTATCATTCAACTCTATTTTCACTATTTTTGCATTTACTAAAAAAGAAGGATTTTGTTAGCAAGAATCTTTTAGAAGATGCGAATTTTTTAATTACGAGACAATATCTTTCAAATCAATTCTTTTTCTCGCTTTTCACAATCAAGTAAACTACCCTTTATTTTAAGAGTAGGCTACTACGACACCATAGCTGAGTAGGAAACGTGTCTGTCTACTGAGCCAAGGGTCCCGGGTTCGTTTCCTGGCACGGTCGAACAATGTATCATTGGTGAAATGTGGGTTTCCCACTTTCACACTGATAAATTAACGGCCGGGGGAGCTGGGTGTTGTGTCTGATCTAGATTTTAAAATTTTAAGGGTAGATCGATTGTTTGGAGAAAAAAAAACTATGGCTATCCGAAAGCGTCACTAAACCTACACCATCAAAATCTAGAGTTGGATTTTTTTAATGATCACAATAATTCCTTTGTCCTAGGAGTCTCGAGAAAGTAAAAATAGCTACAGTAGTCCCATGGCTTCTTTGGTGCTTACTGACAGCTTTGAAAAGTTACCAGAAAAAATTATATATCCCTACGCCGAACCATATGATCTGCAAAAACATGTGTTTAACAGCTGTCACTTCTGACATTCAAAATTTAAGTATATACCTAAATGTTGATAGTCAGAAGTCAGCTGTGAGCTGTCAGTCAGCACCAAAGAAGCCATGGGGCTAGTGTAACAAAACTCAGTGGTGTGTCACGTATCTGAAAGGTAGCAGTCTTACCTTGACTGATTACACTATGATCCTACCTTATAAGCTGTACCATAGTGGAATAACGCAAGGTAAGCTTGCTATAGTCTATCTAAGATAGGAATGAATGTAAGTACAGACCGCCTGGAGGTTCTTTATTGCAAACATATGGGCTGAAAGTCACTAAGGTCAACATATTCGGAAATAATACTATATTACCCGCTTTGGTGTTAAAACTAGATTGCCGGTAACGGGGAGATCGGGGTTCGAATCTCGGTCGGGTGTACTGAAGATAGTTTTTCTGAAATAGTTTTCCACTCTCCTTATATTAAATGCGGGGACACGTCTTTTAAATATAACCTGCCTAATCCCTAAAACCATTAGCGTCACAAATTCATAAGCGTACAAACCGAACGGGTAGTAAGACGCAGTGAATGAAAAAAAAATGAAAAAAAATTAAAGAGCCGGCAGATTTCGCCGCGACTGTACAGCACGGGACGACACAGCTTGTCACGTGAGCCGAGTGTCCAGGCGGGAGGGAACCAGTTCTAGAGTGACGTCATCAGCCAAGTCGGCGGTCACAGGAACCCCGAGAGAAGTTGCAGCCTCACCTGGACCACACCACCGGGCCGTGACTAGCTGGCGTAGACCACACCACCGGGCCGTGACAAGCTGGCATAGACCACACCACCGGGCCGTGACTAGCTGGCATGGACCACACCACCGGGCCGTGACTAGCTGACATAGACCACACCACCGGGCCGTGACTAGCTGGCATAGACCACACCACCGGGCCGTGACTAGCTGGCATAGACCACACCACCGGGCCGTGACTAGCTGGCATAGACCACACCACCGGGCCGTGACTAGCTGGCATAGACCACACCACCGGGCCGTGACTAGCTGGCATAGACCACACCACCGGGCCGTGACTAGCTGGCATAGACCACACCACCGGGCCGTGACTAGCTGGCATAGACCACACCACCGGGCCGTGACTAGCTGGCATAGACCACACCACCGGGCCGTGACTAGCTGGCATAGACCACACCACCGGGCCGTGACTAGCTGGCATAGACCACACCACCGGGCCGTGACTAGCTGGCATAGACCACACCACCGGGCCGTGACTAGCTGGCATAGACCACACCACCGGGCCGTGACTAGCTGGCATAGACCACACCACCGGGCCGTGACTAGCTGGCATAGACCACACCACCGGGCCGTGACTAGCTGGCATAGACCACACCACCGGGCCGTGACCAGCCGACATAGACCACACCACCGGGCCGTGACTAGCCGACATAGACCACTCCACCGGGCCGTGACTAGACGACATAGACGACTCCACCGGGCCGTGACCAGCCGACATAGACCACACCACCGGGCCGTGACTAGCCGACATAGACCACTCCACCGGGCCGTGACTAGACGACATAGACGACTCCACCGGGCCGTGACCAGCCGACATAGACCACACCACCGGGCCGTGACTAGCCGACATAGACCACTCCACCGGGCCGTGACTAGACGACATAGACGACTCCACCGGGCCGTGACCAGCCGACATAGACCACACCACCGGGCCGTGACTAGCCGACATAGACCACACCACCGGGCCGTGACTAGCTGGCATAGACCACACCACCGGGCCGTGACAAGCTGGCATGGACCACACTACCGGGCCGTGACTAGCTGGCATAGACCACACTACCGGGCCGTGACTAGCTGACATAGACCACACCACCGGGCCGTGACTAGCTGGCGTAGACCACACCACCGGGCCGTGACTAGCTGACATAGACCACACCATAGGCCGTGACTAGCCGACATAGACGACTCCACCGGGCCGTCCGTTTAGCTTTTACTGAGGGGATTTAAACTGGCCGTTTATCCGGTATACGACTTGCAAACTAACTTAAACTAGGTGCACGCGCAATAATAACAGTTCCATGAAATGTTATGTTGTGACGACGGGCAGCAGGGGAGTCCTACAGTCCTATCTTCATTGAAATGTAACACCTTGGCTAAGTCGGTTAGCGTGTCCGCCCTCATAGATAATGATCCCTAGTTCGATTCCCACCATTACCAAGAATACATAAGATTTGGTGAAATCTGAGCTTTTACCTTTCACAGTTAATGCATTAACGGCCGGGGGTCTGGGTGTTGTGTCGGTTCTATATTTAAGGGTAGTTTATAGGTCGCGTGCTGAAATAAATTGTACGTTAAATACTACAAATAATAATAAAGACATAATTAAATTTTATTGTATCTGAGAGAGATAAACGTTACTAGATCTACTTTCACGTATTCATACGTCAAGTCATGTGATCTGGAGCTGTCACTTTTGATAGATGTTATCAATACCTTTAAAATAACAATAATAATATAGTAAAATAAAATGTTATGGATGTTGTCACCCGTAAAGGGAGGTAAAGCTTAGTGGACTTTATCGTAGAAAACTTATCTACGGTACTACTTTCATAGCAAGGACCATCTTATAAAATACAAACATTATTTTCCAAAAGGTCAAAAATTGGTAATATTTTACTATATTATTTGTGTTATCGGGGAAATCAAAGTTCGAATCTCGGTCGGGTGAATTGGGGGTGGAGTTTTTTTTTTTTCCTAAACGGTTTCACAATCTCCAAGCGAATGCTATTTTACTTTCTCTAAGTTAAACCTTCCAAAATCCTAATCAATTAACGTAATTAGTACATATACGTATAAACCGAACGGGTAGTAAGACGCGGTGCTAAAAAAAGTGACAGATGATCACATGACCTGACGTATGAAAACGTGAGAGTAGATATAGTAGTTTTTCCTAGTGGTAAGATAAAGCCCTTATTTAAATTAGACCATGTATGTGATCATGTACGTCCTCTGTAAAATTAAATGTACAGTCTGACGCACAAACACAACATATGATTCCCCTAAAAGTCGTTATTACGACGTCCCCGTTATGTGTCCGGTCCACATGTGAGGTTCCCACAGGTCCGATACGTTGGCAAGTAGAATGGAACCGTGGACTATCGCGGAATCATTATCATCGTGGACCGCAATAACAACAACACGTCAGCCAGGTATGAATGTGGTCTCACGAGTCATGACGTCACGGCTCGCACGTTTGATCTGAGAGACGACGTGGAGCCGAGATAACAGTACACACATACGAACAACGCTTGGCTCAGGCTCTACTCCTCGAACACAAGCTCTCATACCAGGCTCTACTCCTCGAACACAAGCTCTCATACCAGTCTCTACTCCTCGAACACAAGCTCTCATACCAGGCTCTACTCCTCTAACACAAGCTCTCATACCAGGCTATACTCCTCGAACACAAGCTCTCATACCAGGCTCTACTCCTCTAACACAAGCTCTCATACCAGGCTATACTCCTCTAACACAAGCTCTCATACCAGGCTCTACTCCTCGAACACAAGCTCTCATACCAGGATCTACTCCTTGAACACAAGCTCTCATACCAGACTCTACTCCTCGAACACAAGCTCTCATACCAGGCTCTACTCCTCGAACACAGGCTCTCATACCAGACTCTACTCTAACACAGGCTCTCATACCAGGCTCTACTCCTCGAACACAAGCTCTTGACCAGGCTCTACTCCTCGAACATAAGCTCTTGACCAGGCTCTACTCCTCTAACACAGGCTCTTGACCAGGCTCTACTCCTCGAACACAAGCTCTTGACCAGGCTATACTCCTCTATCATCAGTTTCTGCCTAAGTTTAAATTCAACTTGGTCAGCAGTAAGCTCTTCTTGTTGAAAACTTTCATGGTCATGGCGCTCCTCGACCTAATTTCCTTGATGCGGCTTCTAAATAATTATTATTTTCTAAATATTTTCAGGCGGGGACCATTACCCTAAATAGCTTTAAGGGGCAACTAATTGTCAAACATTTGCTGGAATGGGAGAGGGCACCCGGTTTCTATTTGTCTTGGAAAAACAGGTCTCTCGATTATTATTATTTTTTTAGTTGCTCCCCTCACTAAATTAGTTTTTACCATAATGAACACAAGGGTCCCGTCTATCAACCCACGTGGTGGTTTTCAAACAATGGATAAAAAACGGTTGGTCCGCGTCGGAGGATCCATTGACCATTTTTACAACGTCTTTCAAACTTTAGATTTTTTTAGAAATATAAATTAGAAATTAAATTAATCTAATATTATTTTCACTGTTTATCCCAAATTAAAAATTCTTCCTCCCCTTTGATAGGAAGATCGGGGTTCGAATTCCGCTCAGGCGTAATGGAAGTGTTTTTTTATCCCCTAAATGGGTTCCCTCTTTCCATCCAACATTCAAATGCTGGTGCATTTCTTTTAAATCCTTTCTTTTTAGCCCCTATTTCGTGTGAGTGTTCAATGTATGGGTAAAACCCGAACGAGTACTAAGACGCGACGGAAATAAAAAAGTTAAAATGAACTTCAAAATTATTATTTTTTTAACTTATGTTATTGAAACCTATTGAATTGAAAACGTTTCTTAAATTACTTTTGGAATGAGAACATCTCCAGAACTAATTTCAAGTTTCCATTAATATTGAAGGAGGGGGAGCCGGGGAGGGAGGGAGGGGAAGGATACAAAGTATTCTCATCACAGAGACTTGGGTTTTATTATTTTTGTTTCGGTTGGGGATTCGCAAGTCACAGACGTTCCAAAGCTATTCACCGCGGCGTTTCGAATCCCAAAGAAAAACCTCCATCTATTTATCATCTCGAAAAGACGACAAAGAGGGACTGTAAGGTAAAAATATATATCAGACAAGGAGACTGAACAAAATGTTATTATAATTTTTTTTTTTATTTTTTTTTGCGATGCGATACATGCATGGATCAGTTCTTTTCATCTTGATACGCGAACTGCATGACGCAGAATCGTTTATTTTTGTTCTTGTCTTTTTTTTAATAGCAATAAAAAACTCACAATAACATTGCATTTAGCCATAGCCCATTCGGTTTCATTTCAATGGTGAATTTTTTTTTTTGCGAATTACATTATGGGCGTAAGTTTTAAATTTCTAAACGGTAAATCAAAAAAATTTCACTCTCCCGTTCAAATGTTTCAATTATTTGAGGTATTTGACGTGCAGTTTCAAAAAACCGACTGATTATATCAGCAAATTACTTATACACTTAACTTGAATCTATAACAGACACAACATCCAAATCCCAGGCCGTTATTTCATCACTTTGAAAGGGAAGATCCACTTTTCACCTATGTTAAATCCTTCGGCCACGCGAGGAATCGAACCATGGACTCTTAGCTTAGTAGGCAGGCATGCTACCGATTGAGATGAGGTGTTGGAGTCTGCCATGCATATTCATAAGCACCGCCCAGAACCGAACCAAGTTCTATCACTTTGTAATAATCCCAGTGCGACCGGTCCTAAAAGATACACAATATAGTACTAGCAACTGTTTTGAAGTATAATCAGTACTTTTTTTCCCCCCAACACTGCGTCTTACTACCCGCTCGGGTTACAGACGTATATATCTGTACTAATTACGCTAATGTCTTAACGATGAGGAAGTTTAAATTTTTGAGGAAGTGTACCCACATTTTCGCGGAGGTTGAAAAACAGTTAAGGAAAGAACCTAAGAACATCCAACCTGGTTTCGAGACCCGATCTCCCCGTCTTTGGCAGTCCAGTCTAATCAGATATTGACGCCTTACACCTTGTCACCGAAGCGGATAATACATTATTAGGAAGGTTGCTAATATTTTAGTTAATGACAATTCATAAATAGACTTTCTAATGAGTTTGATAACAAATATTTTGTTACTTGTCTTTTCGTGCGGAAACGCGTTAAGACAATATTTTACAAACACGATTTAATATCACTTTACGTGACTCCGAATAGTTGCTATACATTACAACAACAAAAAATAGCTCACGTTCGACCTCGAAGAATAATTTGTCTGACCGCAAAAATTAAAATAAAAAAAAAACTCTACTAGAGCGCGACCACGTCAAGTTCAATATTTCATCTTTTCAACATACTTGCCATCTGAGTGGCATGACAATTCAAAGCACAAACACATTCTTATTGGTTCTTATTAGGAGTGGTATTTGTTAGCAGGCTAATACCGGTGTAATAATTCTTAATTAGTCTACCTTAATTAGCTTTTATGTCTAAGCAAACCCTTTAAGGCCATTCATTATACGATCAAAGTTTTATTGCACAATTTTAACAAGTGTATAATTTATAAGCTATAATTAGTGATTCAATGATTTCAAATTATTTAAGTTCACAGGTAATAAGGGATCAAAATTGCTATTTTATACATTCAAATGATATATACAATGTGCTGGGGGTACGGGGTTCAATCCTCGGTCCCGGCACCGATTTATCTGATTACCAAACCCTTCCTTCACCTCTGACAAGACGTGTATTAATCACAACTTGTGAATGTGTGGACTTCCAGGTCTCCACCTTGGTTCGGATCTCACGTTAAACTGTAGATCCTTCATTTCATCTCACAATCATCCTACCATTACACATTAGCGTAAGTGCGTACATCCCAAACGGTTAGTAAGACGCGGTGATGATAATAATAATAATAAATACAAAATGAAATATTTATAATATAATAATAATATTTAGCACCGCGTCTTACTACCCGTTCGGGTTATACGCTTTAAGTACTAATTACTCTAATGGATTAGAAATCGGGGAGATTTAGTTAGAGGAAGTGAACCCGCATTTGCGTGGAGCGAGAGTGGAAAACCATTTAGGAAAAACCACCCTCAGTTCACCCGACCGAGATTCGAACCTCGATCTCCCCGTCCTCAGCGGTCAAGTTCAACACGACAGGCGCGTTAGCCAACTACGCCACCGAGGCGGGTTTTATAATATAAATATTATAAAAATATTTGTATGAAATATAATTTTATTAATACTGTATCATAAATATTTCATACACATATTCAGTGCAATAAATATAAAAGTGCCAGCTGCAGACCGCATATCTTGACGTATGAATACGTGAACTAAGATCTAGTAAACTTTCTAGATGTCGGATAAGTCCATTAATGAGAAAATTAGGGTCCTATAGCTTATGAACGCATGGATAGATCTTCTCGATGAAGTATTATTTTATGCATGACGGGGAGATAGGGGTTCGAATCCCGGACAGGTGTACAAAGGGTGTTTATTCCTAGATGATTTCTCATTCTGGCTGACGAAGAATGCTGGTACATTTCCTCTAGTGTAGCTCTGCATATTGCCCGAACATATGGTAAGACTCGGTGCAGGAAAAAAGAAAAAAAAAGTGTAGTTCCCTAAGTTCCCGCGGCCAAGCTACGCCCGGTAGAGNCCCCCCCCCGGTTGGTTTGTCGGTACGGCTTTGACTGGAAGTTGGGGATTACCTCCGATGGTCAACAGAAAGTTGTTTATTTTAATAAGTTTGTTGACAACAGAGATAATACCCTTGTAGATAATCTATACATACCAATTGGTTTTTTGTAGTAAAAAACGGGAGTGTTTTGAAACATATCTAAAGGCTTTTTAAAGTACTTAAAAAATGGCTAATGTCTATAATTATCATTATTATTAGCACCGCGTCTGTTTGGAGATGGCCAAAGCTCGAAATTGATTAGAGCTTTGGGCTTTGGTAATTTTAAAACATCCAATTCTAGGATTGAGCAAAAAAAAATCCGTCCAATGGCCCTTTTTTTGGGTTTTGCACCCAATATATTATGTATACGCTATATTTATACAGAGAAAGATAGAGTCTAAAGCAAGTGTACCCGCATTTTCATGACTGTTATGGCAGGAAGCCATTTAGATGAGAGAGGAAAAACACACCACTACACCCGGCCGGGATTCTAGAGACGACCTCCACGTCAGAGGATCTGTACTGGGTATGAGTTGGTTTGTAAGTCGCGTGCTACAATCTGTTTTTTTTTAAGTGAGCGTTAAATGTCGCGATGAAAAAATATAAATACCTGTACATATTTATTTCCATCATGATGTGTATATATATACACACACATTAAACAGTGCACGTAACGTGCACTTTCTAAACAAAAGGAACTGTAGCAGCACACGACTTACAAACCAACTCGACCTTAGGACAGTGGGTATATTTCTTTCCCTTTCTCTCTTATAACTAAACATTCAACCAAATGTAAAAGTTAAATAAAGTAAGTTACACACTTAGGGCAACGAAAGGAGAAAGGGGGATGTAATGGACTGAGACGGGGGGGAGGATAATTTATAAAGTAACGCGGATGGCTATCAAGCCAAAGATCTACCTATCTATCTTCTACCTGTGCTACAGTTGTTCGCCAAGTCGACGCCGGAGGCTGCCCTCAAGAGAGAGAGATAGAACCATCTATCAACGTTTCTTACAACCAACTTTTTATATTTTCACTTATTTAATGTTCCGTGGCACGATATTCCATAAATATGGTCTTATTAGACAACTGGAAATGAGGGGGGGGGAGGGGGTGAATGGAGGGTAGTGTGGGGGAGGAGTAACGTAACAAATAAAAAACAAAAACAAAACGTTATACGTAACGGGTTCTCCCGAACCGGATATAGAAGGTAATTGTCACGGAACGTTTGGGAAAAATAGCTGCCGCCGGGTATTTTCATGAGATAACGGCATTTTTGGTCAGAAGAGCCTTTTAGAACTTATTTTTTATATAAGTGATGAAATTTTACTAAATTATTATTAGCATCGCGTCTTACTACCCGTTCGGGTTATACGCACTTACGCTAATGTGTAATGGTAGGGTGATTGTGAGATGAAATGGAGGACCTACAGTTTAACGTGGGATCCGAACCACGGTGGAGGCCTGGCATTCCCCACATTCACAAGATGTCTTGTCAGAGGTGAAGGAAGGGTTTGGCAATCAGATAAATGTGTGCCGGGACTGGGGATTGAACCCCGAACCCTCAGTACAGAAGTCAGACACCTTACCCCTAGACCACCAGATCACCTATTTACGCTTATGGTTCTAGAGATTAGGAAGGCTATATTTTAAGGAAGTGTAACCGCATCTGCGTGGTAGGAAAGTGGAAAACCGTTTGGGGGGGAAACCCCACCCTCATTACACCCGACCAAGATTCGAACCTCGATCTCCCCGTCATCGGAAGTCTAGTCTAGTGCGAGAGTAGCGCGTTAGCCTATGTTACTCGCTGATAATGTAGCTTTATATTGGTGAAAGAATTTTTAAAATCGGTCCAGTAGTTTTTGAGTTTATCCATTACAAACAAAAAAAAAATCAAATCTTTCCTTTTTATAATATTAGTGTAGATGTTGTCAATGTTGACCGTTAAAAGAAAGATATGTTTGTATTATTATCAAAGAGTTTCGTACTAGCGGTAGTTCCGTCTCCCTCGGTTTTTTTTTGGTTTTTTCCGATTTGTTTCTCACGACACACTTCCGGTCCTTACGAGAAACTGTAACAATGATGCTGGCTGGTAATAATTATACGTGTGTCATAATACAGCCGGGACAAATAATGGCGGGAACACGTCGCCTATTGTTTCGTCATCAAGAGTTTTAATAGAGAGCCGCTAGGGCCAACATGTCGGATGAAGGAGAGAGGCGTGCTAACTACAGTACAATTTTAAATATTAATAGGCTTTTAGAAAATCCTGATATATTTTGTTGAGGTCAACAATGATGATAGGGTAAGCTCTGGATAATTCTACATTGGATAGTTAGAACTCATCACGGTCCCCCAAGAAGTTACTATCTATATCACTGGTAAAAAAAGAATATTTCATTCGAATTTTAGAAGGAAATATTTGAACAATTCGAGTCGAGTCTGTATTAATTTTAAACATAACTTACCCCCAGTGGCGGGCGGGGTTGTCTAATATAGGGGATATGTTGGCTCGGCTTTCATCAATTTTTAAAGTCTGCCATTTTTCGGATGGTAATTTTTCCAAATTTTTATATTTCATTTTAGAATTTTTCCTGTTTTTTTTAAATGTATGTATCTACTTTGCGCATGTGTGTTTTATATAGCAGATATAAAATGTGTGGGATTATATGTAGCATATTTTGAGGTTATTGATTTATCGTGTACCAGCTGCTAGAGTAATTATGAAAATAGTCAAGTCGAGTTTTGGATTTTTCGATTTTTTTTTAGATATCCCTTGGATTTAGAATTAAAAAGATTCTACTGTGTTTTAACATATTACTAAGAAAAAAGGCCCCCTGGGGAGACCGAGGCATAAATTGGGTGAAGTAAGGAGTGTCCTTGGATGCTTTGATAAGAAACGAGGTTATAATAAAGAGCGAGGCTATGATAAAGAGCGAGGCTATGATAAGGAGCGAGGCTATGATAAGGAGCGAGGCTATGATAAAGAGCGAGGCTATGATAAGGAGCGAGGCTATGATAAAGAGCGAGGCTATGATAAGGAGCGAGGCTATAATAAAGAGCGACGCTATGATAAGGAAAGCGAGACTATGATTGACATCTGCAGATCACATGAACACGTGAAAGTAGATATGATAAATTTTCTTTCGCCCACTTCGGTGGTCGCACGGTCTAAGGCGTCACTCTCACAATAGATTAGACTGCTGATGAAAGAGAGACCGGAATCCGAATCTCGGTCAAGTGTACTTGGGGTTCCTTTTCCAAAATGTTTTTTTTAATATTTAAATTCTTCCTTCACGCAATTGTGGGTACACTTCCACCAAATTCAACCTTTCTCATCCCTAACATATCGGTGTAGTTAGTACGTATAATTCGAACAGGTAGTGAGTGAGACGTATTGCTAGTATTATTATTATTATTATTATTATTATTATTATTATTAGCACTGCGTCTTACTACCCGTTCGGGTTATACGCACTTACGCTAATGTGTAATGGTAGGGTGATTGTGAGATGAAATGGAGGACCTACAGTTTAACGTGGAATCCGAACCACGGTG
>CABFVX010002537.1:49643-61186 GCA_902151425.1 Timema shepardi | reverse complement strand
CATTTAGGAACCCCCCCCCCCCAGTTCACCCGGCCAAGATTCGAACCTCAATCTCCCCGTCCTCAGCAGTCGAGCTCAACACGACAAGCGCGTTAGCCAACTACGCCACCGAGGCGGGTAATGATTTAATGATTATTATGTATCATATTTTGAGTAAAACAAAATTTTCCCGGATTTGTATTGTAATCTACCAAATTCCCGCCTAATACCCGTTTCACACGATTTTCCCAGATTGTAGACACCCGGTCGGGGGTTCGTCACGTCCGTCTGAGGTTATGAATACCTCAAGTTTGGGGTACATTGTCTTAGTTAGACTATGATATAATATAAATATAAAATATGAACAGGGTATATTTATTAAGAAACTCAGAAGTATACACTTGAGGGGAGAGCACTATGGTTTAGGGGGGGACGAGAAATCATCTTAAACGTACCAAATCTGGCATCGAACCACGATCCTGCGAGTCAGAATCAAGCACGCTAACGCATACCCATCTTTACAGATAGTACACTACCACTGTCCAGTCCTACCACCTCGCAAACGAGAGTCGAACCAGATACCTCAACTAATCCGGAACAAACACCGCTATAAGATCTTACAAGGGAAAATATAATCTACCTTCTGGATCTTCTGCTCCCCTGATACAAACATTAGCACTGCACCCCTGCAATTGCACCATACTGGGTTGGAAAATCCTCCCCTAAACCGAATAGGGAGGGTTGTGAACATCAATACAGTGGCGTGACAGGAGGGGAGGCACAAACAGTGAGGACACTTTGTGCAAGTATTACATTCAGAGATTCTTTCCTCGTTGCATGAACACATCCCCAGACTTACGAATGCTGTATTTTTTTTTACTTGAGTTTATCTTTTTTTATGTATTTTTTTTTATCACGTAGAGGGGGATAAAATGTATCCCGGGGATATCGACCCGGGCTAGTGAAGAAGGGAATGTTATTGCCCAACCTATCGTGAGATTAATGTTACGAATGGCGATGTTTACAGAAACGAAACCTCTGGAGACATAAATTGGAACTTCTTTGATTGGTTTCGATTCTATGAAAACGGATTTCTGAGTTGTGTTTGTGAATTATAGCTGGTTGTCTGAGATACATTCCGATTTCAAAGTGCCCTTATTTCGTACCAGAACACAAAAACTATTGTATATTATCCTATACATACTTAATAGACTTGTAAACATAGTTTAAAAGTTGACATTTTCAACTCAGAAAAGTAAAAGAAAACACGCCCTTATGATGATAATTAGGACCTAAAAGTCTGGGAAACCAAAGATAATTGATATAGGAGCATATAATATTATTATTATTATTATTAATAATATTTAGCACCGCGTCTTACTACCCGTTCGGGTTATACGCTTTAATGTACTAATTACTCTAATGGATTAGGAATTGGGAAGGTTGAATTAGAGGAAGTGAACACACATTTGCGTGGAGGGAGAGTGGAAAACAATTTAGGATAAACCACACCCAGTTCACCCGACCGAGATTCGAGCCTCGATCTCCCCGTCCTCAGCAGTCGAGCTCAACACTACTAGCGCGTTAGCTAACTACGCCACAGAGGCGGGTAGCGTAGAATAGATCTTTGTGAATCGCACGACGTAAATTAAGACGGTGATCACAACACAAACTGTATTGCCATGTGTATATTCCTTCTCTGTTTGTTCTCCTACTGACGGTAAGCTCCACCTAGGGAAGTTACAAGCCCACTTTTGTCTCCGGGAGTTTATTATTTTTTGATTGAGTATTCTAGAAGCTTAAGGAGGCCGCCTAGGTAAGCGAGAAGTTGCCGAGCAGAGCAGCTGGCGTAATGCTTAATTATAAGATGCGTAATTTAAAAATATGGTTCACACAAACACACACCAAAATAAAGTTGTAAGATTCCAACAGAGATCTTTTACCTTAACAACCCTATGGGGAATTTTATTAAAATAAAATAACGCGTGAAAATGTAGCATTAGCTCATTTTAAACGACATTTTAATCATATGCGCATATAAGACCAAGTTTGACGAAAAAGGGTTCTAGATTTAGCCTTCCTCTAACAAATACAGTAATTTATTGATAGACTCACAATAGAACATTTTAATATATTTGAGAGCAAGCAACGATCTTTCCTCTTTACCTTGATATAAGTTTCGTAGCTTTCTTTCCTCTCTTTGATATAGATATGACAAAGGGTGGTTGTAGGTAAAGGGTGAAACAGAGTATAATCTTAGAATAGAGAAGTACAGAAGCCCCATGGCTTATATACCTAAATGTTGACTCAGAAGTGACAGCTGCTAAACACATGTTTTTTCAGATCATATGGTTCGGCGTAGGGATACATAATTTGGTCTGGTAACTTTTCAAAGCCGTCAGCTGTCAGTCAGCACCAAAGAAGCCATGGGGCTACTGTAGTTCCAGAAAACGACACGGATTATTGTATTTTAAGCCGTGTGTCACGACAGCGATTGATACTTTCTCGCTGACCGAGGGGGGAGGAGTAACTCCTGATATTCATATTCCTAACGTCGCGTCTGTCTGGACGCTCTACGTCATTGTCCTAAGCTAAGCTAGTTTGTAAGTTGTGTTTAGAAAGCGCACGTTAGTGACCCAACGCGGTGAGAGAGACAATCGCAGGTGGGCGGGCGTGATGGCTCCGAACAATCTAACACCCGTATGTGAAACTCGCACGGTCGTGGCGTAGAGGCGGTCTGGTCTCATTACCTACCCGCAACATCGGTTGTAACTCTCTAGCGAGCATAAGAGGGGGGTAGAGGAGGGGGGTTACGCAAGCAAAGAGCGGTGTTTGGACAGGATTAACTGCTATTGTTTCATTGTGGCCTGTTGTTGGGGCGGAGTTCCACTCAGCGCGCAGATTGCCGGGACATTGTCCGGAATAACAGACTTAACCTACGGTTAGTGAGACAGGGTCACTCGGGTTTGCAGCCTGAACATAAACATGAACACATGATTCTAACAAGCTCTGGACTGCTTGAAGCCTGAACATAAACATGAACACATGATTCTAACAAGCTCTGGACTGCTTGAAGCCTGAACATAAACATGAACACATGATTCTAACAAGCTCTGGACTGCTTGAAGCCTGAACATAAACATGAACACATGATTCTAACAAGCTCTGGACTGCTTGAAGCCTGAACATAAACATAAACACACGATTCTAACAAACCCTGGACTACTTGAAGCTTGAACATAAACATGAACACATGATTCTAGCAAGCCATGGCCTACTTGAAGTCTGAACATAAACATGAAGAAATGATTCTAACAAGCCAGGGGCTGCTTGAAGCCTGAACATAAACATGAACATATGATTCTAACAAGTCCTGAACTCATTCCTGCTTACAGATTCGCTGTAGATTGTATTGCTCTTGTTGTCAAATTAAAGAAAACCTTACTTGGATGCGAGTTCAGGCTCAAGCATTATCTTGCATCTTACCTCCAGATTAACCGGTCGTGACCATGGGTACGTGATCGCCCGATTCCAGTTATTCAAAAGTCTCCATGCATAGCGAAAAAGATAACTTCTCAATCTCAAAGGCTGCCAGCAGCACCATGGTCGATGTACCCTCATTGGTGGATTTTCGTGGACTGTTACGTCTCGGTAACATTCCCCAGTCTTTCGGAACTTATCCATAAGTTTGGCAACAGTTTCGCGTGTGAAGTGCCTGATGTATCCTATTGAATTCCTCTGCAAGCTTGTGGCAGCTTCCTGATTCGGCCAGGAGAATGAACTCCATACACTCTTATCTAGACAAATGCATCTCAGAACGGCACTTTAAAAAAAACCTAAAAATTATTCTCCTTGTATGAAGGCTTTTGAATCGGCCTGTATAGTTCCCCTGATCTGGAGAATTTTGAATCAGCCTATAAATGTCCCCTGCTCTGGAGGCTTTTGAATCAGCCCGTATTTCTCCTGCTATGGAGGCTTTGGTATCAGCCTGTATACCTTCCCTGCTGTAGACCGTAGAGGTAGCCAGCCCAGCCCCTGGCGCGACCCCTGGAGACGAGGTACAAGGACACTGATGGCTGAATGGAGACTTACACAACGACCTGGGACGGGTACATTCATCCGGAAGGAAGTCCGCCGACTCATCGGAAGTCCCGCGACAATGGTGGACCGGATGGCTGCTATCATCATTCAGCAGCGGATCCAGTACGTCCTCTCCCCCGCGAACAATAATTTAACTGACTGGTCCAGGGTCGAGATATTGTTATGTTTTATTGTCGAGGATTTCAAGTTCACCTTCAGATGTCGCTCGTCAATAACGGACGTGACAGTAAGTGATGCACCGGATTTCCTAATGAGGCTCAGAAGGTACTTCTAGGTAGGTTGTGAGGGGTCCTTAGAAGGTTGACGAGCTTTCCACGTGCCCCATTTGACTTTGTTCAAAGGCCCCCACCCTCGCCACAACGGTGTTCCAGTTCTAGCTACCCATCCAGACATTTCGCACACTAATGGAATGGGGGATGAAGAAGATTTAGAAAAAAAAACCTCACCTTTGTACACTCGGCTGGGATTAAAACCTCAACCTACCCGTCACCTGCAAACCTGACAAGACGAGACTGGCCCCTTTGTCCGTGGGACCCTCGTTGTTGGCACTATATACATAATGAATAGTGCCCCTAAAGAATTCTCAATCGGGTGAAAGTACAGCAAGTACGTTAGCATTTTTCAAGACTTTTACTTAGAACATTAAAATGACCATCAAAACATATTTAAAGTCCATTGTAGCATTTTTTGGATCTCCAACACATTAGTATTATGTGTTCTATCTTACGACAGGTCCATTCCTTTTGTCATTGAACTTTAGAGCGCCAATGTGCCCTGTCCTCTGCCTCCTTACACTCCCAGAATTCTCTTCTTTCCTTCGAGTCATCCAATATTTGAATCCTCCTCCTTCCTAAGCTCCTCTTTCCCTCAACCTTCCCTTCTATGACGTCATGCATGAAACATTTCCTCCTAAGGACGTGTCCGATCCAGTTTGCTCCAAGCCGAAGAATCACATCCAGTGTTAGTCAATTCTACTGCGAGAGTAGCGCGTTAGACCAAAATAAAAGTTGAATTTCTACCATTTTTTAGCCAAAAAACCAATATTTTATTTACAGACTTTTTTCTATATTGAAATTTCAACTTTTTATCGAAATCCAATCATTTTATTTACTACATATCAGAGTATTTAATCAATGGGTGTTTGTGACCTGGATTAATATAATTTGTTAAGGTGGAATGGAAAAGAACACGTGTAAAGGACACATTTTTGCATTGTTTTATACAAAAACATTTTTTTTTTCCCAAAATTAATAAACTATTGCTTCAGAAGTTACGTTTAGTTTAATTTAGAAGTAAAGCTAAGTCAACAGGTTGTTGAATGTCTGTCACGAACATTTGATGAGTAACTTTTTAAATGAGGAGATATTCAACAACTGTTGATTATCACCAAGTGAAGAAAAATAAACTCTTATTGTTTTTGCTGGAGAAATATTTGATTAATTTCGCCGAAGGGTGACCTGGCGGTCTAGGGGTAAGGTGTCGGACATCTGTGCTGGGGGTCCGGGGTTCAATCCTCGGTCCCGGCACAGATTTATCTGATTGCCAAACCCTTCCTTCACCTCTGACAAGACATCTTGTGAATGTGAGGAATGCCAGGCCTCCACCGTGGTTCGGATCCCACGTTAAACTGTAGGTCCTCCATTTCATCTCACAATCACCCTACCATTACACATTAGCGTAAGTGCGTATAACCCGAACGGGTAGTAATACGCGGAGATGATGATAATAAGTTCGCCAATAAAAACTGCACAAATACTGAACTTAACTGGCCATCCCCACATTCCCCCCCCCCCTTAACTCGAGTTTATTCCCTTCATCCAACCTTGAATCCAGCTCAGAAACTCACACTGTGATTTTATCACAAGCTCCCCCGCGTGGTCTAACGCGCTACTCTCGCAGTAGACTGGACTGCTTTTGACGAGGAGATCAAGGTTCGAATAAAGGTTGGGTGTGCTGAGGGTAATTTCTCCGAAATAGTTTTCCACTCTCTCTCTCTCCACACAAATGCGGGTGAACCTCCTCTAATTATAACCTTTCGAATCCCTAAAACCATGAGCGTAATTAGCATATAGGTTTTTAAAAAAAGCACCAAAGTAGACTTAGTAGTTTTATAGTAGACCCATGGCTTCTTTGGTGCTGACTGACAGCTCACAGCTGACTTCTGACAGTCAACATTTAGGTATTTACCTCAATGTTGACTGTCATAAGTGACAGCTGCTAAACACATGTTTTTGCAGATCACATGGTTCGGCGTAGGGATACATGATTTGGTCTGGTAACTTTTCAAAGCTGTCAGCTGTCAGTCAGCACCAAAGAAGCCACGGGGCTACTGTAGAAGCACATCTTGTGAGAAAAGTGAGATACCGAAGTTAGTTCAGTTTTTCCTCCAGAGGGTGGGGTGAAGGAACTAAAGATCAACTCTCCGAGATCCGCATTGTTCGTCAGTCCTGCGCGGTCCTTGTCTTTGTCAAGATCAAGACTGAGGATTAGGGGGAGTGGGGGTGGGGGGAGTTAAGTTCTTGTTAGCTGCGGGGTGGGTGGGTGGGGGGGGGATCGGTATCTAGTCTACAAAACATGGGAGACAAGTTGAGAGTAAAGCTTAGTAGCGCGAGGAAACATTGTTTGCCAACTGTTCCCCAACAATCTAACTAGGAAACATTGTTTGCCAACAGTACCCCAACAATTTTTCATGTTACCTTTGTGTTTCCCAGCAATAAAAAACATGTTTCTCGTCATTCATTTCAAATGGGTTACACTGCTGTAGGATGTGACAGTTGGAGACTAAAAATCGCGTAAAATACAGGATGTTTTAATAAAATAAGTGGACAGTTTTCAGTTAGTAATTTGTTTCCCACGTTGGCCGACAGTTGGGGAACAATTGGGCGACAGTTGGGGAACAATTGGGCGACAGTTGGGAAACAATTGGGCGACAGTTGAGGAACAATTGGGAGACAGTTGGTAAAAAGATGGGCGACAGTTGGGCGGCAGTTGGGGAACAATTGGCCGGCAGTTGGGGAACAATTGGGAGACAGTTGGTAAAAAGATGGGCGACAGTTGGGGAACAGTTGGGGAACAATTGGGCGACAGTTGAGGAACAATTGGGAGACAGTTGGGGAACAATTGGGAGACAGTTTGGAAACAGTTGGGGAACAATTAAAAAGATGGACGACAGTTGGGGAACAATTGGGAGACAGTTGAGGCACAATTGGGGAATAATTGGGCGACAGATGGGGAACAATTGGGAGACAGTTTGGAAACAGTTGGGGAACAATTGGGAGACAGTTTGGAAACAGTTGGGGAACAATTAGGAGACAGTTTGGAAACAGTTGGGGAACAATTGGGCGGCAGTTTGGGAACAATTGGGAGACAGTTGGGAAAAATATGGGCGACAGTTGGGGAACAATTGGGAGACAGTTGAGGAATAATTGGGCGACAGTTTGGAAACAGTTGGGGAACAATTGGGAGACAGTTTGGAAACAGTTGGGGAACAATTGGGCGGCAGTTTGGGAACAATTGGGAGACAGTTGGGAAAAAGATGGGCGACAGTTGGGGAACAATTGGGAGACAGTTGAGGCACAATTGGGGAATAATTGGGCGACAGGTGGGTGACAGTTGGGCAACAGTTGGGTGACAGTTGGGCAACAGTGTTTCCAAGTGCGTACTAAGCTTAAGAATTATGCTAAAAGAGCCTTTCCTTGAATCGATTCTTCGAGACCACCCACTTCAATGGCCGAATGGTCTAAGGCGTCAATCGATAAGTGTTAGACTGGCCTGCCAATGACGGGGTGATCGAGGTTAGAATCCCGGTCGGGTGCACCAAACTGATTTTTTACTCGCCCTTCGCGCAAATGCGGGTACTCCTGCTCCAAAGCTCAACCTTCCTCATCCTTAACTTAGATATGCGTATAACCTGAACATGTAGTAAGACGTGGGGACGAACGAAACCTGATACGCAGATGCACACTAAAGGGCCAGTTTTACAGTCGGACTTAGTACGTCTCAATTGCGGCGCTATACGAAACACAAGACGACACCTACCTAAGCTGAATGGGAGGGGTCAATTTCGCGTTTGAATCTGGCACCTACCACTATTGTCAAGGAAGGTGTCGTCTTGCGTTTCGTATAGCGCCGCAATTGAGACGTTCTCAACTCAAGTTAACTATGAAACTGTAGGTCACCTGGTGGTCTAGGAGTAAGATGTTGGACTTCAGTGCTGGCGGCCGGGGTTCAATCCTCGGTCCCGGCAAAGATTTATCTGATTACCAAACCCTTCCTTCACCTCTGACAAGACATCTTGTGAATGAGGGGTAATACCAGGCCTCCGCCGTGGTTCGGATCTCACGTTAAACTGTAGGTCCTCCATTTCATCTCACAATCACCCTACCATTACACATTAGTGTAAGTGCGTGTAACCTGAACGGGTGGTAAGACGCGGTGCTAATAGTAATGATTACTGGCCCAACGGGAACTCTACCAAGTCGGCATGAATGTGTTACAAGGCGAGGAAAGCGCTGACCACTCAACGTCAACAATGTTGCAGCAGGGACAAAGAATTTACCTTACGTCTGCCAAAACGAGCGCACCCAAGATACTTTTTTTTTAAAGGTGTCAGTTGGAAGGGAAGAGGTTGGGGGAGGGAGGTTGAACGAGGTGTTATGTTGGGGTTTTTTTGTTCAGGAGAAGCGCGAAGGCATCATGTACTAACGATTATTTTTTAGCACAGCGTCTTACTACTAGTTTGTGTTGTACGCACATATAAACTATTTATTCTAATTGTGTCGGGTTTGGAGGAAGTGTAAAAATAATTTACAAGGAGCCAGTTAAAGACGTAAATCACATTACTTGAGCTATGAATATATGAAAGTATTTTAACTAACGTTTGTGAATTACTCGTATTACGACCAGAATCCTACTAAATCTTAGAAATCAAAAATTTTCCCCTCTGAAAAAAGTCCAAAAAATCCACTTATTTCGGTTGATTACTAAGTGACCCGCTTCGGAGGCCGCGTGGTCTAACGCGCTATTATCTTGTGTTGGACTAGACTGCCGAGATGACGTGGAGTCGAGGTGCGAATTCCGGTCAGGTATACTTAGGGCGGGTTTTTTCCACAATAGTTTTCGACTCTCCTTCCACGCAAATTCGGGTACACCTCCTCTAAATATAGCCTTCATAATCCCTAAAACTATTTAGTGTGATTAGGAGACTACATAAGCGTATAGCGCGAGCGGGTAGTAAGACGGAGTTGTTAAAAAAAAGAAGACCTGAGTGCCCGTGAAACGAAGGTTTAAGGTCTAGGAGCGTAGAATGGATATTTGTGAATCGAATGATGTTATTTAATAGTAGGAGGGAGGGGGGTGTTTACAGTAAAAAATAGTTTTGGCACTTGTATTTTCCTCTTCCTCTATTTGGTCTCCTATTATCGGACGGCTACACCTAGGAACGTCATAAGCCCACTTGATTTCTGACGTTTGTGAAATTATGCTCTTCTATTAAATTATTATTATTATTATAAGCACCGCGTCTTACTACCCGTTCGGGTTGTACGCACTTACGCTAATGTGTAATGGTAGGGTGATTGTGAGATGAAATGGAGGACCTACAGTTTAACGTGGGATCCGAACCACGGTGGAGGCCTGGTATTCCACACATTCACAAGATGTCTTGTCAGCGGTGAAGGAAGGGTTTGGAAATAAGATAAATCAATGCCGGGACCGAGGATTGAACCCCGGCCGCCAGGACAGAAGTCTCTTCTATTAAAGCATATTAATAATGCGCCCCCGACTGGGGTCGAACCCAGAGAGAGAGCGCGCGTAAGTTTGATAATCATATCGAAACTGGTACAACAAAAAGGTGTTGCAAGATTAATTAGCAATCTCCTTGACTGCTGCGAAAGTTCAAGCTTCCGGCCAATTCCCCTTTATCAAGGATCTCATTCAAGCGTTATACCAGTCGGGAGGTATTCAAGGAAACAAGAGGCGGCTTTGTGTCCTCGGAGGAAGGAGGGCTTTGTGTGCCAATCTCGCGGCTAAAGGGGTGGGTGGGCGGTGAGGGGTTGTTAACCCTCCCTGTGTATATACGTCTTGGAGAACACGAACATGATAAATTCGTGATCACTATCCACGTGTTTCACAAGGCTGATAAAGAGGTTCGCTAAGGCGGGGGTGGGGGTGTAAGGGACGCGAGATTATGAAAATGTTTCCGTACTTTTTTTTTATAGAAAATCTTAAGTCCTTTTTTGGAGAAAATAGATAAAATATTTCTCCAGTAGAAACATGGAGTTTAATTTTCTCCACGCGGGGTCGACAAAGGTTCGTATCTTGATCGGGTGTACTGAAGGTGGCTTTTCCTAAATGGTTTTCCACTCTTCTCCCCACGCAAATGCGGATACACTTCATCTAAATATAACCTTTCAAATTAAAAAAACATTAGCGTAATTAGTACATGAGTGTATAAACCGAACGGGTAGTAAGTAACACGTGGTGCTAAAAAAAATGTGATAAGAAAGTGCGACAAGGAGGTATTTACTAACATCGCAGGGGCGATACGACCGTTACTGGATGATAAATACGTAGTTACGTGTCACGTAGTTCGAGATGTAGGAATTATGTTAATGAAAGGATGGGTAGGGGGGTAAAGGGGCTGGCTGGCGTCTCGGAAACTTCCCATTGATCCAAATCATAAAATACAACTACATTGGAGTCGTCTATTCAAGTGGAAATAAGAGCGTATAGTCACATGCAGAAACGATTTCCCTAAATCTTAAATAATGAAGTGCTATAATGTATTTTTTTTAAATGTATTTCATATCTTACTAATACCCCATTCGATCCATAGGCAATGAATTATATTAATTAGATAGGGAAAAGGTACGGTAGGTGGAATTGAGAATAAATGTGCTCGCATTTTGCGTGAAGGCGGATTGAGAAACCATTTAAAGAAAACCATCCTCAATATACCCGATCAAGATTCGAACTCCAACCTCGTCGTAGTAGGCAATCCCGTCTATTTACTATTGTACATTTTACCATCAAGTGGAAACGGTTTTTTTTAATAATAAAATAATATTAGTCTACAAATAGTTTTTTTTCCATTTATATAAGGTATTTAAAGTGCACTTTCTAAACCTGATGATTATATCAGCAATGACTTATAATATATACTTGCATCTAGAGCAGACACAACATACAGTCCCCGGCCGTTAATTTATCACTGTGAAAAAGGGGAAACTCGCATTTCACCAATGATACATTTTTTGGACATGAAAGGAATCGAACCCGTGAACATTAACTCAATAGATAGATACGCTACCTACTGAGCTAAGGTTCTGCAGTGAGTAAATGTTTATAATGTTCTATGTTCGAGTTATGAAATTCCTTAAATTTTCCAGTTTTTGCGGATCGAAACATGCATTTCCTCACTATTTTATATGAGTACAAAGTTACTTTAAATTAAAAAAAAAAAT
>CABFVX010002537.1:0-22639 GCA_902151425.1 Timema shepardi | reverse complement strand
AAAAAAAAACCACCCTCAGTACACCCAACCAAGATTCAAACCTCGATATCCTCATCAACAAGAGTCTAGTCTAGGGCGAGAGTAGCGAGACGATGCGGACACAATCAATGAAACGTTTTACTTAACGAGGATACAACTTATGTAAATAAGCTACGTACTAAGGGCTATGAAAATAAAATAAAGATCGGGCTCTGCTGATCTACATGTATACATTCCGTGCAATCTTTTGTATTTTCAGGGCTTTTCATCCCAATTCTCAAAACCTTAAAAGAACTGAAATTTGTAAATGAGAAGAACACAAAACTTGAAACATTGCAGATCCAAAATGGCGAACACAGCAAGCCAGAGAGTTTAAAATTGGAATGGGCACTACAAGACATGCCCTCTTATTGATAAAAGTCTGAAACGTGGAATACAAGATGATGAACCCAACATATTCCGATAACCTAGTAGAGGCATTATCTATCACAAGCCTTGCTACCTCCGGTCAAGATATATATACACTTGGAACAGACCGCACAAAATACAAAAATGCACCTACCAAAGACAGACCTAGCCCCGCTTATTACATAAATAAATTGTATCAACATGTTTTAACAGACAAAATATAAAACTGTGATATAATCAACACCCTTCATGAGCTGATATGTGTTAGATACAGGGCTGCCCAGGACAAACTCAGTTTGCGGGGTCCTCGGTTACCTGCCCCCTCCCCCCTCCCAAAAAGGTAAAAACTAAATTTAAGTGCTATTACAATAGTTTGCACTTATACATGCATTATAAGCCAGATAAAGTCTCAAGAAATGCCCTAAAAGGTAAATACATGTTTTCATTAACGCTGAAAGCCGTTTTTTTTATACATATAAGGGGTTGATTTATCTCCGACACTTAGTTCAGTTTTCTTCCCCAACAAACTTGATCTATATAATCGTTCGAAGAACAACCGGGCCAAGTTTGAATTTAATCAGCAAATGCGTTAAATAGTATCTTAAGTCATATATCTACCACAGACAGGCAGATAAATGCAAATAAGTGGAATCAAAATGGAGAACTACCTTCACTCGTTCAATAAATCAAACCAAATGATTATGATGTTATTTGTTTACACAAAGTGATAATATATGCTAGCTCTCCAATAAACGGAGCACCATTAAAATCCCCCCTCCCCCAAAGAACCCCTCAACAACAGCACCATCCGCACACCCCTAAAGGTGGCACAGGTCATATATTACATTCTCTCCCCTCGGGAATTCAAGTGAACTTTACTATAGCAACCTCAAACTGGCAAGGTTTCTTTTTTTACCGCTGATACTTACCTTGCTGCAGAGTCTCATGGTGTGTCCTGGGGCAGTGGCCAAATCCCCGAGGGTCCTTTGCTGGGTCATCTTGATAAGACGATGCTGTAAACCTTCCATCATCCCCGCGTCAAAGTAATCGTACTTGCGAGCTGTAAGGAAAACACATCCAAACCACCATCTTAGAGACGAAGCCACATTTATAGGAGAAGCCTCAAATTAAAGAGTAGTTTTTGCGCAGCGGGACACTTTTAAAACAACGGTTCGCTCTGAACTGTTCAATGTCTGGATTTGAACACTGGCTGGACATTTAAAAAAAAAAGTTCTTTGAGGTTTTAGTGTGCAGTCCGGCACAGTTTGAGTTTTATAATGTGTAATCGAGGAAAACAAGATTTGTATTGTAAACGGTTGATGTTTAAAAGATTATCAAGTATTAAAATATTTTGTACTACTAAATCTTTTAATCAGTTTAAATAAGTTAGATTATCGATTAAAACGAACATTTGAAATAAAACATATTTAAATGTATTGTAAATTAATGTATTTGATTTTAAGATGAATGCACTATACGTGCTCTAACCCAAATATTATTATTATTATTATTATTATTATTATTAGCACCACGTCTTACTACCCGTTCGGGTTATACGCACTTACGCTAATGTGTAATGGTAGGGTGATTGCGAGATGAAATGGTGGACCTACAGTTTAACGTGGGATCCGAACCACGGTGGAGGCCTGGCATTCACCACATTCACAAGATGTCTTGTCAGAGGTGAAGGAAGGGTTTGGTAATCAGATAAATCTGTGTCGGGACCTGGGATTGAACCCCGGCCGCAAGCATAGAAGTCTGACACCTTACCCCTAGACCGCCAGGTCACCTCTAACCCAAATAAACACATACATGACCAAATGTTTTGGGAAGGCTCAATTAATTTAAGTTAAAAATTAGTTGGTGAATGTTGGAAGATTTTTTTAAAAGTGAAAATTTCCGTATGCAAGTGAATGTAAGTAACACTAGAGAAAATGTGATTTAATATTTGATGATTAATAAAAGTACAGCTATGGAATATTGGGAGTTCAACAATTCAAACGGATTACTTTTATTTTTGGATATTTTAAAATCATATGCCTTGTCTAAGATTTTAGCCTACGTATTTCTTTGGTGCCTATCATAATTTACATATTTTAAGATTAGAATTAGATTAGAATAGCGCAGGCAAAGAAAACATTTCATAGCAAGAACCTCGACTAGCATAAATATGGAAATAAGGAAAACATTCCTAAAGACATATGTATTGAGTGTTGCCCTTTATTATTAGCACCGCGTCTTACTACCCGTTCGGGTTATACGCACTTACGCTAATTGTGTAATGGTAGGGTGATTGTGAGATGAAATGGAGGACCTACAGTTTAACGTGGGATCCGAACCACGGTGGAGTCCTGGCATTCCACACATTCACAAGTTGTGATTAATACACGTCTTGTCAGAGGTGTGCCCTTTATGTATGTGAAACCTGGACCTTTGGTGCAACTGAAAGGAGAAAACATTAGAAGAATTTGAAATGTGGTGCTAAGGAAGGATGGCGAAAATAACTTTCACGGAGATAGTATCGAATACAGAAGAACTAACTAAGAAAACGGAAAATGAATATTAAAAAATGGAAACTTATAAAGGAAAGAATAGTAAACTTGCTAGGACATTTACCGAGGTATGATAGTTTGACGATAATTGTAGGAGGTGTGATAGGGAGAAATAAGAGGGAGATCTTATCAATACTGATGTACACGGATCGGATAATGGATGATGTTTACAGAAAAAGACACAAAGACGTGGCTAACAAATCACAAGATTGATGATATAATTATGACGAAGTAATTAGTTAACTTATTTGCAGTCTTAGAAGGGGGGGGGATCACATACTTGACCATCAATAGAACTTTTAAAATTTATGCATAATAAAACGTAGGATTTCCCCCACATACCAATCCGTGCAGACCATTATTTTTAAAGTGCACCACTGTGATGTTATTTCATCATACAATTACTTGATGCATACATACACTTACTAATGTGCAATTTATTGATAAAAACCCAAGCATTTATAAACTCTATAACATATATATACTGTCACACCATTACAATAATCTACCACAATTTGAAATAAGGTAAAGAAAGATATATGAAAATGAATCCACATTTTGTGTATTTCTCAGTTGTGATAAAAAAATAAATATTGGACTAAAGGTAAAGACAGGGTCTCTTTAAAACTCAGGTCAAGGCCATTTCAGTCCAATCCCTCGACCTTAAGGTTAATCCTATAAGGACTCTTCGGGAGAAAGTGTGAAATGCACAACACACTTTCCTAAATGAGGAAACCAAATCGTATTTTATTAATTTATGTACAACACTTAATATATGTGAAGGTGTAAATTAACAATAGTTACGGATACAGCCATCTTTGGGCATGTATTAAATTAAATATAATCGAAACATGGCAAACGGGAATGAAACCCGTGTCCAGATGTAATTTTTCACGAGTTAAATTATCATTGATGGTACAAATAAAATACTCTATCGCTTAATTTTAATGAGCTACACTAAATAACAGCTAAAAAAGATCAAGTATATAATCCTAGAATCCACAGCTTAGGGGAGAATCAACATCAACAAATGCTAACAATTCATCGTAACGGTGCTGGAAAAATGTTAAAAAAAACTGTTTAAGGGCCCCCATTTAAGTGTCCAATTTTTTTTTAACAGCAATATGTTAAATATTTTCAATTTGTTTTTGTCAGTCCCAAAGTTCAAATTTTCTGATATTTATGGAGAGACCCTCTTTAATAATGTTTTATTATTTGAGTGTGGCAATTGTTCAAGCACAGTTCTTCCTCACTATACATACTTCCTGGGTGGATCCTCAAAAAAATAAATAATAAAGTGAAATAAACAAACACACGGAAAGTCTTCATTCAAGCGCTGCGAAACTTTCTGTGCCATCCGGTACAGTCTTTGACCCATTCAGAACTGTCTCAAAGTGCCTGAAGTGTCAGGGTATGTACAACCCCAATGGTCAAGGGTAAAAGCAATGATCTGTCCGCCGACAACGTTGAGTTAAGGAGGAGGAGGATCGGTTTGATTATCACAAGATGATCTAGGAGTCGTGTGCCCAACCAACGGTGATCTGATAAAGTTTCGGCAATGAGTTAAGTTACCACTTTTATAAAAAAAAACAAGCAAGTGTTGTTGCACCAATCAAAAAGATACAGAGTCAGGGAATGAATTCTCACTTCAATAATTTGGGTTCAAGTTGTAAGAATCGACATGCACACACCCGGGGAGAGAGAGAGAGAAAAACAAATCGGCTAAATGTTTTCGTAGATAAAAGTTTCATCGAAACGATAAGAAAAGTCCGGTTTGAGTTAAGCCATTACGCCGGTCCGAACCATTTATCTGCTGGGGAGCTTCCTTCAACTTAATATGGGAGCTATAGGAGGTACTAAAAAAAAGGTGACACAATTACATGTATGTATTAATAATGTCACTATTACAAGTTTAAGGAATTCAATAAAGACGTTTATCGTTCGACGGCAATTAAAATCAAGTTTAGCTTTGTAAATTTTGAAGTTAAACCATTCCAACAATTTTGCTAAACTATTCTCAATCTACAACTGGATCCCAGATAAAAAATCCTTTAGATTTGGGGGTAGAGGGGGAGGTAGATACGTGTACATTGAACAAAGCTTTAAAAATGAGTAGTTTGGCTCAAATTTGAACAAGGACCTCAAATATAGTAGTTTTTGATTCTTATCTTCCTCAAATTTAACATCATCTTCAAAAGAGAGTAGTTTTTTAATCCTATCTTCCTCAAATTTGAAAAACAACTTCAAAAGAGAATAGTTTTTTAATCCTATCTTCCTCAAATTTGAACAACATCTTCAAAAGAGAGTAGTTTTTGATTCTTATCTTCCTCAAATTTGAACAACATCTTCAAAAGAGAGTAGTTTTTGATTCCTATCTTCCTCAAATTTGAAAAACAACTTCAAAAGAGAATAGTTTTTGATTCCTATCTTCCTCAAATTTGAACAACAACTTCAAAAGAGAGTAGTTTTTGATTCCTATAATCCTCAAATTTGAACAACATCTTCAAAAGAGAATAGTTTTTTAATTCTATATTCCTCAAATTTGAACAACATCTTCAAAAGAGAGTAGTTTTTGATTCCTATCTTCCTCAAATTTGAAAAACAACTTCAAAAGAGAATAGTTTTTTAATCCTATCTTCCTCAAATTTGAACAACATCTTCAAAAGAGAGTAGTTTTTGATTCTTATCTTCCTCAAATTTGAACAACATCTTCAAAAGAGAGTAGTTTTTGATTCCTATCTTCCTCAAATTTGAAAAACATCTTCAAAAGAGAAGTTTTTTAATCCTATATTCCTCAAATTTGAACATCATCTACAAAAGAGAGTAGTTTTTTAATCCTATCTTCCTCAAATTTGAACATCTTCATAAGAGAGAAACAATAGTTCTAGCTTCTTGAAATTTAAACAAATTCAAAATAAAGTAATTATAAACTTATTTTTTTCAAATTTGAACAACTTTGAGGCGAAAAATTGAGAATTCAGGCTAACAACTTCAAACATAAGCCAGCAGTGAAACTCATAGTACCTTAAAGAATGTGTTAAATTACAGTAATATTGGATTTTGCTAGTGTAAATTAGCAGTTTTTTTTGAGAATGGAATGTACTTGGGAAGATAAAGAAACAGAAGAAACCAACCAACACCTGGTGCAGCATTTAACTACTTTTATAACAAAAAATTCCATACATACTACAAATGGTTTATATTTAGCCTTAATGGTATATATAATTATAATATAGCTATCATTAATGATTATAATATAGCTATCATTAATGATTATAATATAGCTAACATTAATGATTATTAGGGGTGTGTGAATATTAAAAACAAATGGTCAAATATCAACTCCCAGAATATTTAAATTCAAAATTAAAATTGTGAATTTTAAGAAAATAACTATACATATTTCTTCTTTGATAAAAATTATTTCTATTTTTAACACTGCATTTTATTACCCGTTCAGGTTAAATACACATGTGTACTAATTACGCTCATGTGTTATGGATGAGTAAGGTTGAATTTAAAGGAAATGTACCCACATTCACACAGAGAGTGGAAAGATCTCCCTGTCGTCGGCAGTCTAGTCTATTGGGAGAGTTAGACCATATGACCACAGAAGCAGGTTTCTTTGATAAAAAAAATGTAAGCTGTTCCAAACCATACAAGTGGTCATAATTATTTTTGATCGATACGTTTTATGTAGGAACATTTATTTCTTCAAGTAAAAAAAAAAACCTCTCATAATTGCGCTAACATTTGTAGCAATGTGTAATGTTTTGCGTAGCATTTATTTTATATATAAATATATTTGTTGAGAAAAAAAAGTGCTGCTGCATGCAACTGATAAGAAAAATGTTAATTACTTCAACCCACTTAAAATGATCACTTGGTACATACACACCTAATCACGCCATTCCCTTAAGGGGTAGGCGAGAATCTGTGAGTATAGCTAAAAAACTACAACACAACTCCGTACTTAATCCTTCCTCACTAACTTTCTCCACACTTCCCTGTCCTTGCATTCTCCCTTCTCTTCAACAACATCCATACACCGAGTCACACATGCTCTTTTATTATTAAAACTCTTTAATGTTTCTCTTTTTCACATATTCTTCTACTACAACCACGTCTTGCATGCGGCTACCCCTTCCTTTTGATCCACACACTCTACCTTCATAAATTGGCTTCGTCCCTAGATCCACACTCATCCTCTCAACATGTCCAGACCGACGTAAGACGCACCTGTTCATTACTGACTCTGTCCATACGAGTTTTTACACATACATTTCTCAGATATCTCATTCCAACCACATTCACCTTGCGCTTGTGTTTAACGGTAGAGCCTTTAAATAAATATCCAAGCTATTCTAAGTTTATTTATAAAAAAAACTTCAATTAAAAAAAATCAAGTAAGTTATTGTACCGGCTCTAGTTTAAAGAATAGTTGTGATTTTTTAAAATTTACAAATCTAATTTTTGTTCATTCACTAGGCTGGAATAAATTCGTTATCTGTTTGATAAATATGTGGATTAATATTCACACACCACTAATAGTTGAATATGATGTCCAATAAGATTAATTATAACGGTGTTCCCCAAACAACGGCAAGCGTACCTTCGTGACATATGTTAAGGATTTCAGGGGGGGTACGTTCCAACGATTATTTTTATTAATCATAAAATAAGGTTTTGCTAATGGTAAAACTGATAAACTAATTAAAGTAGATTCTGACGAGCGCTGTCGTGAACTTAAGTAAGCCTGTCTTTCTATCTGCAGGGGTGGAATGGCAGATTCCAAGCGGCCCTAAACTATGGTCCTTGTGGTCCTTATCATTATTATCATTATCATCATCATCATCATCATCATCCTCCACTGTTTCCAACCCATGGCCGAGTTAGTTTAGTAAAATGCCTCTATCTCCCCCTATCTTTGCTTCTTTAATCACTTCCATTATTCTCAGGCTCTCACTCGGCACACTTTCTGTTATCTGTCTCTCCCATCTCTTTCTTTACCTCCTTGCTGGTATTTTTTCCTACATTCTTCATTTCCACCATTTTCTTAGGCATCCTTTCTTTTTCCATCCTTATTACATGACCATATCCTCTCACCTTTGCTTCTACTATCTCATATACACCCTGTAACCCCGCTATTTCCCGGATAACTTCATTCCTAATCTTGTTTCTCCCCACAAACTTCATTCCCATGGCCTCCACTTTCCTTAGCATACATTATAAATACCAATGAAGCTATCGATGTTCCAGTGTAAGTTGAAGTATTTTTATTACTAGTAAATTTAATCCCAAAGCCAGTTCAACTACATTATATATGATTATGTCGCTATTCGGTCCACTTAAAATATCAGCTTACTTTCTACAAAGGCATGATCAAACATGCTCCTACTCTGTTAGACAATCGCATGGAGTCCATCTTTTGATATATTTAAACTTGTAAAATGTTTCTTACCCTGCTACTTGTGTAGATTACTAAGCTGGTTAACATTCAGTTTTTGCCAAACAAGTGAAGAAACATTTAGCTTAACAAATTGCGGTATATCTTCACAAATGATATGTTCTTGGCGCTCTCAGGCATACCGACTGGGACTTTTGATTAATATTTATTAAAAACAATCGTTTAGAATTGAATGGAAATATTTTTTTTTTAAATTTAAAGTAGGTACGACAGCCCAAATCAAACCGGCCAAGTGGGGTATCTCCCGAAAGCTCAGCCCACCCCTGTCACGGCTTTGTTTAGCTTACCTCCGGGGCCTTTATAAAATTTGGAATGAACTTTTGTACTTAATAAGATAGCAGGTCTGTGTGCCTTTGTTTCTATGAAGAATTGAGAAGAAAGGTACGTTTGCTAGGCCATGAGCCCGAAAGGTGTTTGGGGAAACACCGGCTTAGATACTAATAAACACATCGGGATAGTAAGTCTTCAATTTGAAACTATGACCAAAGAACACAACTACGATACTACCCCTTCACAACAAGGATGCCAAAGAAACAATACAAAAGTGATTTAAACTTCGCTTAATGAACTGGTTTGACAAGTTTTCAGTGTCAAGTAGGTCATTAAAAAAGAAATTCCAGCTATGTGCAATTTCCGGAAGCAGACACTGTGTCTTTGTATTGGTGCCATGATACACAAACATTTGTAGGCTGCATTTACCCTGAATAGTAGTAGGCTTACCTTTACGGATGCTATGGTGTAGCTAAAGGACGATAGTGTTGTTGTTTATTATATGCCTACCTATGACTAATTAACAATTGTAATTAAATTTGCTTTTAAATTCGCAATACAATATCTATCCTCTTTTTATTCTGTATTTGTTTTTCCTGTTGAAAATTAAAATTATTTAAAAATGTTTTATAAAGTACAGCTCTCACCCCGTGGATATCACCTAAGGTAGGTAGCATAGCTCAAACCAAATGCTGCATCGTAATGCGGTTTTAGTGAAACAATTTTTACCAGTTTTACCATTAAAAAAAGTATAACGAAATTATTAATGACTATTAAAATGGATAAATAGCTAAACTTCTCCTAATGTTGCTGTTGTCAAAGGAAAAATTCTTGAATCTATACTTCTTTGCTCCTTCCAGTTCAGGAATAATATTGTACTATCTAATATTCTGATTAATTGACAGTGTGATGTGCCCTTAAGGAGTCTTTAATTACTACTACACTAGTGTGATACTTTCAAACTGTCTTCGCATTTCCCAATATTCTTTGGAACAAATAAGTCTTCCTCTACTTTGTTTTAAAACGCACTACATTTATTTTCGTCGTGTAAAGTAAGAGACAACTTTCGTTACACATTCATAGAGAGCAACCAATAGAACTATTGTTTTTGTTTATTTTGGTTTTACCTAATTAATCTATAAATTCAAATATATATTTTATCACACATCTCTGTGATGTTGATTTATTAAGAATCAATTTTTTTTTTAAATGTAATTTTAAATTAAAACTTCTTGAAGCAAAGTGCATGTGAATGATTTGGTTTTTAGCTTATTTGCTCGGTACACAAAGTCAAATTATGTAGATGAAAGCTAAATTTAAAAAAAAGATCATTAATTTTTGTTTGTCTAGCGCGATTGTCAGCCCTTGTTGTGAAGGAGCCTCACCCAAGCCCCCTTCTTCCTGCCTTCCCCCTATCCTCCCTGAACATCCCCAGTAACAGCTACCCTACCTGAATACGGCTGTCGGCGCAGTCGGAACTTCTTGCCGTTGCGCCGGATTGGCTTGTTGTTGGTGTTGTCCACGCCCCGCTTGGCGGCGTTCCCTGTGTTACTCCCCTCCGATTGGTTCAGATGGTTGTTGACATGCCTCTGCAGAGTCACCTGGTGTGCGAGACAAGTAACTACTCAGCACACAAAACCAACAACTGACAAAATGCATAGTTCTGTTACTAACAATGTTTTTAACTGGTTCTGCAAGGCGAGTAGTTATATATATTGTTTTAAAGTCTTTATGAACGCATGGTTCTTTCCCTTTCACAGAAATAAAGTTTGTTCCGAAAAATATAAATGGTCTGATATATTCAAAAGTTGAATCCAAGTACAGACCAGAGATCTGGGTTCGGGAGTTGTATTTAGACCAAATATTTACAAACTGTCTTTTACAATAAAAAAAATAACCTAACAGTTTAAAAAAAAAGAGATAAAAATCACTAACTTATTAAAAAGTATATTTACTAACGTTACTACAATGTTCATCAATTTATCCAACTCATTAGTTAAGTAAATTACAGGGGTTCTTCCGCTTTGTGTGTCGAAAGTTTTGCCAACTGAAATATCCATGTGCTTACCCCTGTCAGTATGTCGATTAACTATCGGAAACTTCCCAATTGAATGGTATGGCTAAACTGGATCATCACATAGTACAAGGCACACCGTGTTTGGGCAGTTAAATACTATCGATCTCTATGTAAAAAGGCCACAGTAGCAAAACACAATATGACACCTTTTCCATGATGGCCTGATTGGTAATGAAAAGTTACAGCCTCTGGAGTTATATATTTTAATAGAAACAATACAAATATGATGATCATATTTGAAAATGTTTATATGTAAGTATAAAAAAAACCACTATTAAATAACGCACAGTTCCCATTTATACCATCTATTAATATACTTACATAGCTTGTGGCAATTCACAAAATAGTCCTTCAACACTACCATTTATATGAGCACTAAAATACATAGAAAAAAGTACCACAAAATGCCCTATTTCTACGACCAAAGTTTTTAAATACTTCTAAAGAGAAAAGTTAATTTGTATGTGTAGGAAATTTACATTGACTCGGGTCAGTTTGTTTGAAAAAAAAAAGTGTAGGTTTAAAATGCAGCTCGACAACTTAAACCATGTTTGGTGTATTTTAGTGCTCGTAAGCAATCGTCGTTGACTGTTTCTCCTCCAATGTGAAGAATGACAGTGATCGGTGGTGAGCTTCCCCGAAGATAGAAGGATATCAGCGTCAACACTTGGCCATCTTGCCAGAAAGCTCCTCTTTTTAAGTTCTGCTTTAGTCTATAGACACGATGGTATAGTAGCTTCACTAAAAAAAACTCCTCTCCCCCTCCAAAAAAACCCCCAAGTGGGTTTAACTTTCATAAACGTTTAAGTCTTTTGTCACAAGTCACTGTTTTTTGATACAAGTTTACCAAAACAAAACTAATTGTGTACTATGTTAAGGAAAAATTGGGAAGAACTAAAATAAATAAAAAAAGTTATGATTTCTTCCCAGAATAAAAGCGTATCTAAAATATTCTATATCAATTCTAAATCAAATGTTTACAGTTATCACCTGATTATGCGACAAGGTCCGTTTCCACAAAACATTATTTTTCTGTTTATTGATTTGTGTGATACTCTTGACGGTGTAGTTACGCTAACGACCCGACGATATGTATTTAAATCATTATAAACACAGACTCTTTTGTTTGTTGTAAATCCAGAAAAAAACGTAATTCCATTTGTATCCAATGCAGAAACCAATAAGTTTAAAAAATTGTGTCTGTCCACTTTTAAATTTCTATACCTAATCTGACTCTTGTTAGGTTTTTAGTGTTCAATTTTAAAATTCCGAATGTTTATCACGCTTTAAGGAAAACCTCTTTTCGCTTTTTTGAGATAAATTGTGTTATGTTGGAAGTTACAGGAAAGAATGATGGAAACATATATTTTTATAAATCTTCACTGTACATTATTTTCAATATAGCGGAATCTTTATATCCGGAAGATTTGAATGAGATTCAAAATTTCAAATCCAAATTAGGATCTAATGGAATTCAATTCTAAATTCAAATCTTTCTATTAGCCATATACATGATTTAAGTATATTAAAGGGGTTAGCAGAAATAAGGTGGACTGGATTTTTTTTATTTAGCAAGTCTTACTACCCGTTCGGGTTATATGCTTACGTACTAACTACACTGATGGGTTAGGAATTGGGAAGGTTGAATATAGAGGCCGTGAACCTGTATTTGTGTGGAAGGAGAGTGTAAAACCATTTAGGAAAACTGTTCACCAGACCGAGCTTTGAACCTCGATCTCCACGTCCTCGACAGTCTAGCTCAACACGACTAGCGCGTTAGCTAAAACTACGCCACCGAGGCGGGTCAGACTGGATAGAATTAGCTCAAGATGGGACTAAGTGGTGTACTTTTGTGAGTGCTGCACTGAGCTTGAGTTCCTAATATCATATAGTAAGTAAGTAAGCAAGTATAGATCCGTTATTTGAATTATCCATAGAAACTTAGGAATCTCATAATATTTAAAACTTAGACATTATTTGGACACAGTTTAGTGACCTTATATTTTTAATTGGAATAAAATAAAAAATTTACATATAATATAATTTAGCCTAATATCAAATTTTTATGTGGTAACATTTCACTATAAAATAACAAAATCGGATAAAATTTGAAATACATACAATTTGAAATATTTGATTTGAATTATTAAGTAGAGATACCGATTCGATCCAAATTTATACTTTTTGATTCGCACATGCTTAACATTTATAGCTACTTTTTTTAAGTTAACAAACTGCGACTAGAGTTATTTTCAAAATTGGAAACAAACAGAATCATTATTTCTCCGAATTGTGACATACAACGAGAATGTGTACATATCATTAAAGAGAGTCACATATAGGAACGATTAAAACTCGAAAGAAAAACGGTTTAGTAGCGAAATCTTAAAATTTCCAGTCTTTGTAAAGAAGTACTATCGGCAGCAGACACATTTTAAACCTTGAGATCTATAATCAGAAGTAAAAATAAAGAAAAGTTATTTTAAATTTAAGACATGATGAACACAGCAATCAAAATACAAGAAATTGATCACCAAAAGAGTTTACAGTCTATAATAACATATGTAGTTGGGACTATGTGCATTTATCTCAGACAATTTTAACAAGCGTCATCGACACAAGGGACCACCAATAAAAACGGCCCCCGGTTTCATACGAATGAAGAGTAAATTCCGTCCCAGACAGAATTTGAGCCATTTCTAAGAGGTGGTTTGATCATTTTTGAAGTTAAATGCCTTAGCGCTCTCAACCAAACTTTGCACATATGGTTATTATAGACTCACTCCATTGCTTTCATATCAGTAATTTATCAAGCTCAGATGCGGGGGAAAAAAAAAATATAAGTTTTGTAAACTTGCCAAATGTGACATTGGGGGTGATTGGTCTGTAAGTCGAATGCAATGCAATGACAAGTCTTCGAGGGAATGCGTTGGACAGAAGACAAATGTAAAGTTGTCCACTTTCTATGCACACTTGCCAACTCACCATGTGTGTGTACATATATATATATATATATCTTTTTTCCTGCAGTGTGCGCACACACTTAGAAAATGTTACAGTGCTGTACTTGATGTCACTTAAATAACGCACCCCTTGTTAAACTAAAGAGCTCACATTACTTTCTGAACATTTTACATCAATAATCTTCTGCCCAGCATCCGGGGAATCTTCAATGCACAGCAAATGGCAGCAATTGTTAACTCGCGACTTTTCTGCTAATTTACTCGATGTGTATCTATCCTGGCATTTAGCGGTTAGTTGGAAAATAAGGAAGTTACAAAGCATAAATGAAAATAATAACCAATTTGGGGTAGATTACAATAAACAAGATAAAAGAAGAAAGAGTATAGACAGTGGTACAGCTGATAGAAAAAGCTTTGCAAGAATGGACGAAAACAAAACTTTTGTTTTTATTAAAAGATAAAGCATTATATTAGGACAGCACAGAGAGGAAAAGCATGCAAACCACAAAGCCAAGATGATGCTTCTATGTATATTTATAAATCCACCACTATGAGGAATCAAGGCGAGTCGAAAAGGATTAGTGAACATGGGCCAAGAAATGTCACCCCCTTCTGAGCTTTGTAACATGGGCCAGGGAATGAAAACTTGTTATCAATTAAGAAAACACATTTTAAATAAAACGTGTCTATCTTCTTATCCCTAAATTTTACACTAATGAGGAAAGAATTAGGGAAGGTAGTATTTAGAAGAATTGTAACAGCATCTATGTAAAGGGATAGTGGGATATATTCGAGGTATTTAATGTGCGCTTTAAGAACCAAGTGATTTGATCAGCACACGAGAATTTCTATGAGCGAGAACGGAAGGGCATACCAATTTTGTCGAGAAAGGTATTTTTACATGCCTTCCAGGGTTATTTTACATGTCCGCAATCGACAAGGGACCGAGGGCTTCACTTCCCTTCTGGAGGAAATTGTGCCACGGATGTTTATCTCTCAAGGAAAAATCTGTTGATCCTGGCCGAGTTTGAAACCAAGAGAAATCGGTTCCCGAGGAGAGCACTTTACTCCAAGACAACCGAGGTCAGCTGAAGGATACAATGTAAGAACCACCCCTCAGCATAACCGTCCCTCAGGATTAAAACCTTCATCTTCCCCGGAGGGGGCAGAGGGTGAGGACTAAAAGCCCATGTAACGTCTCAACACACTTTGTATTATTTTTCACAAAGATGTAAATGTACAGTCCAAGACATGACTTTTCCGCTTGTTCTGAACAAGTCACTAATGAGCTGTTTAATGATACCTGAGAAGATGAAAATTAAGTTTTCAGCTAACGCATGCATCAAATGAGTTCAGTGACAAGTAACTTTTAATAAAAATAACAAATATGTTTTTTGTGGCCAGCGATAATAGTGAAAGATGCAGTATTGAGTTCAGTTGCTCATGTATGTAGACTTTTAGCCGCTCTGTAGGAACAGTACGTTGTCGAGGGTAAGCCTTGGAGGTTGTCTACACGTCGTGCCCGCAATGAGATGATGGAATTATAGTAATTATAAAGGTGTGGAGCCAGTGGAAATATTAAAGCTAAATTAAGCCTAACTAACTAAATCATGGTACCATAACAGCTCCCCTTTCGTGAAAAATACCTATGGTACCACCGAGAATAAAGCCTGGGACCCCTAGATGTCGGTCAAATTTGTGTTATTTTATAGGTATCAATAATATTTATCAAAAGTGACACCTGCAGATAGCAAGACTTGACATATGAATACATCAAAGTAAGATTTAGTAACTGTCAGATAAGATCCTTCCTATGAAAATTCGACGGTAGCTCTGATAGAATTAGTTGTAGCTACGTCTTAGGAGGGATTCCCAGCATCATGTTCACTGACCGTTCGTTATCGACTCATTTTGAAACCTCAGATATGACTCGATGACTAACCTGAGTCACACATTACTTATTATTCCGTAAGATAGCCCTTCAAATACAAAAACCCTTCAGGATTCCAGACCAAGACAGACCCAATGCGCAAGAGAAACTACCAATAAAAAAACAATTTACTAAATCAATGACTGCAGACCTAATATTCAGAAACATTACTTTACAACTAAAGCTAAATAATGTACAACCCTTGCCCATTTAACCTTGGATAAACCGGTAGATTAGATGTGCTATCATGTTCCGACCAAAAAATCCCGTCAAAATGTGGTTTCCTGTACTTTTAACTCTTGACAAAGAAGAAAGTGGAATGGGTGGAATTTTTGTTTCCATTTTAAAACTTAATTGATTTATGAATATGTAAATATGATAAAACAATTTCACTCAACTCAGTTCCGCCATCTTCTAGCGAGTACAACAGAAAACCACACAAGAGACACGAAACCTACAACAAGGATCTGTTAGGAAGGAACTTTTATAAAATTATGGACATATTTGTTTGCGGTCCACATTGATAATAGCTATCGAAAGTTACAGCTGCAGAACACATGACTTGGCGTATGAATACATTTAAGAAAATCTTTTATTAAATTTTGCAACTGTCAAAAAATGCTTCTTCCTATCTGAATCCGGCTGTATTTATCTTATTTTTAATGCCATACAGCTAAGGAAGATGGAAAGCTATCTACGACTGATTGTGATATTAAGTATTTTGGTCGAAACACCAACTTGACCAAGCGGATGGTTTATTCCCCATATGGTAAATTCCCCCCTTAATCCAGACAAACAATGATGGATATTTTCCATCCGCCTCACCATGGATTAAAATATTAACAGGATTCTTTTTTTTTTAATTTACAATACAAAATAATGTACCAACTTAAGATGACATTGTCTTACCTTGTCCAACTCGCTCTGTATTACAAGAGTCGTCACGAAGAGGCAAACCAAGAGTTGTATTACCTGAGAGCTGAACTCACAGCCTTTTATGATACAGCTATGGACCTCCTTGCCTCCGTGAGAGAGAACGTGTCTCTCGAGCCAGGAGCGCGAACACGACATGTGGTCATACACCTTGCATCCGACCCACAGGCAGACATAGTGCTCGCCTGGGACCTGGGGGTTCACATGCTTCGCCTGCAACACACACAAACCAAGGGGGTGAGTAGTGATGCTTCCTGAATCGCTCGCCTCTTTATCGATAAATGTCCAATTGAAGCCTTTCTTATAGTAAGAGTATTACATGAACAACCTCTGAATCACTGGTCTCTTTATCGATAAATGTCCAATTTGAAGATGTTCTTGTTCTTAAAGAAAGAATATTACACAAACAGCCTCTGAATCACTGGTCTCTTTATCGATAAATGTCCAATTGAAGCCGTTCTTATAGTAAGAGTATTACATAAGTTAAAATATTTACTTTCCTACTCCCAATATTTGATGTGCTTAAGTTATATGCAGGGATTTTGAAAATGGAAATCTATCACAGTGAGAGCGACTTAAGCTAATCTTAATTAACATGATGAGTTCCTGGGCCAGCCTACCAACGGACTTTGGACAACATGAGAATATCCGGCCGGACGGTGGGGGGCCTATGAACTGCACTCAAATAACTAGATTTTTGACCGTGATAGGCCTACATAGATTTTTGAGTAAAATAGTCAAATACATCCCGATATTCTCACACAGAAAGTTTGCTGGAAAAGGCGTCTGATGTGCCCCAAAAATTACTTTTGCTGTTATGTATTTTAATCGTGAATCTTTGAGGCCTACATTTGTTCTGTTAAGTGAGTAAGACTTGCCCTTATATCTTCCTTTTAATGTTTACTAAGAACAACTGTTTGAAGTCATTTTTTTCTTTGTTGTGTGTGGGTGTTTAAGAGCTTATTGATTATGACTCATCTACAATCAATCACTATCACCTGTAAGCAGAGTTGTGGAGACAGAGTTGGTAGCAGTTTTGGGTGGAGTCGAACTCGGTTAAAATGTACTGAATCAGGCTTCAAAATATGGTGACCGGAAAAAAGCGCACATCATAGAAAAATACGCACAAAGATAAATGCCCACACGTAAAATTGCTCACACGGAAAAATGCCCACATGGAAAAAATTATAAATCAAGGTTAATTTTTAACGGAATGCAAGTTTGATTGGGGTTTTGTGATTGAGGGTCCTCGACCCCGAAATCTTCGTTGCAACTTTTAGAGTACAGCATACCCATTAATTTCTCTCAGAATACGCCACAGAGAGGGAAAAGTTTAAACATTATAACAATTAACAGGTTATGTGTGTTATTATTCAAAGATTTTGTTTAAAGCACATTATTTAAAAAGAAATTATTTTAAAGATCTTTAATATTAATCATTGAAATAGTAGTAATAAAAATGATAAAACAAATTTAAAACAAACAATATTTGTGCAACAAGGTGAGATGCACACAACTTAAATTTGGATAGTTTCATTAATGCCCATTTTCACCATTTTAATACTTAATGTGATTGTTTTAAGTATTAATAATAATTACCCTATATTAATCATTTAACAATGTCACCAAAAACAATTTAAAAAAATGAAATCTGGTTTGTGAGATAGTATTATGTGAAAATAAAACTAGTAATGAATTTAACACTGATTTAATTTAATTTCTTGAAAGGGGGCGTCCCCCCACGCTCCATTCCTGAATCCACCTCTGTTACAGCAATGATTTATCTCTCATTTTATACCCAATAGTCAATAATTACCTATTTTAATGGTCAAAATTTAATAGCAATGTGATAACCATAAGATGTGCATGTGCATCCCCTAATAAAATGTTGAATATTTTATCCAGATCTCAAAATTTTAATACGAAATCTTGACTCTTGGAGACCAAATATTGATATTTTTTATTGGTCCAGATGTACAAATGAAGACGTTAATTCTTTAGAAATAAAATTATAAAATTTATAGCCACGAGTAAAATAAAAAAAATGTTTGTAATTATAGCACAATTTGTTCACGGGTTCGCTAGTATATATTATATTACGAGTTTTGAGTAAATACCTACATTGTTAAACACTAGAGCGAGAAAGTCCATGCGGAGTTCCGTACAATTTATTTTTGTAGTAACATACATACCACAGATACCAATTTGGAACAAAATTGTTAGAGCCACTTTCAAAATATTTCAAATTTTCTAAAATTACTCATCAGCCCTTTAACTAATTTTTACCCAAAAACTAAACGTAAGGTGTTATAGCACTTATTTGGGAGGTCAAACATCAATTTCAATCAAAATCATTAAAGCCATTTTCGAAATTGGAATTCAAAAATGCAATCATCCTTAATTTGAGGGCTAGAGTGAAAAAACAAAACAAAAAAAACCAACTAAGGTATAAACTTGTAAAAATCAAATATCAAGTTAGAGCACATAAATAGACACAGACAAGGAGACAGACAGAATTGCAGAATGCAGGTTTTACCTTGTTTAATTTTGTTTTCAATTTTGATTTTTTACCGATTACAATACTTTCTCTTTTGATGAGAAAGTAAAAATGAATGGGGCATTTGTTTCTATGGCCATTTTTCTGTGTGCGCATTTTTATGGGAGAATTTTTCGTTTGAACAATTTTCATGTGGGCATTTTCCCGTGTGAGCATTTTTCCCGTGTGGGCTTTTTTCCGTAGATGTAATTTCTACCAAAGATAACTAAAAAAAAATAGGAAACATTCAAAAACCCATTCAGGGTGTCCAGCCAAACTATATTTAAAATTCCCCCGACTTTTCAAGAGTAGGCCATATTTTACAAACATTTTACTAAGGTCGCAACATAATGTAATGATATTATTAGACACACAATCTGAAATTGCGTCATTCTACGAAGGGATTAAAGGATATCAATATAAAGTGATGAGATAATGTGTTGTGCGATCTAAGTTATATTTCTGAAAGATAACATTGAAATGTTAAAAATTCACCTTACACCAGTAGCCTACAGTTTAAAATTTTTGTGGAACACATTCTAATAGTTTATTCTCCCTACAACGCATAAAACGCATGAGCATAGCCATGACTCACTTTGGCTAAAGGTCGTGCTGTGGAGGGGTAGAAAGTTGGAATTAAAATCACATGTTGACCTTGAGAATTGAGATTAGTATATTTAACAGGGAAAGCTGTGTTAAGAGAGATCCTTGGCGAGTATTAATCGGAAGAAAAATGTTATTATGATTAGCATAAATAAGAGGGTTTTTTTTTGTTGTAAATACATAAAAATTCCAGAAATGTTATCAAATTCTCATGACTTTTTTCCGTGCTGTCCAGGTCGCTGGACATCCTGCTATCAAACCTTGGACGGAGAAGGATATTGAGGTTATGTACCGACAAGCAAGTGCAACTGAATGTAGATGAGTTATTAAAATAAAAAGATATCACCAATGTGAAATGACTGACCTGTAAATGATCCAGAAGGCCTGTACTGGTATCAAAGCAGTTGTTACAACTATCCCACTTGCATACAATCCCGTCCAACTGCTCGGGCAGAGAACCGTCCCTCTGTCTGTGGCCACCGGCGGCGTCTCCTCTCTGCGCAGCGGGGAACCTGATGGTCCGCGGTGTCGACAGGATAGGGGACCCCAGAGGTGGCGGAGGTAGACACGCCGCCGCAGAAGAAATGTTCACCGAGAGACACGACGACGACGACGACGACGACGACGTCTCGCTACTACTGGCAGGTTCCGGAAGAGAACACGACAAGGAACTTGATTCTTTCTCGGACACTGTCTTTGGTTTCAGGGGGGACTTGGACGAGTCCTGGTCCAGCTTCACGAGCAAAACTTCAACGTCTGGCACGAGTGGCTTTGGTAAACTACAACTAATATTATTATTATTATTACTATTACTAATAGATGCAACTTTTGATGTTGCAGAAGATGAAGGCTTGTTGGGTTTTGAAAGACATTCTGGCGTGGCGAGTTTCCCCGTCGATCCGTTTTGTGTTGCCGATGGCGGGGGAAACAAACTGCCGAGTTTCGGCAAGGCCGAGGATCCTAAGAAGTCATCTAGTTTCTGAGCAGAAAGGGACTGGGAAGGCAACACTTTCACACAGTTTCTTTTCACGAAAAGGACTTTCTGCGCCATACTCTTCCTGCAGTGGGCAGGGGACTTGGCCGTGGTGGTATTGTTGTTTTTCTCGACCACCACCTGGGAGACGTTTGACGTCCTGCTATCGACATCGCACTTGTCCCAAGGAGAGGCGGCTATAGAGGGGTGTGTGACAGTGTCCGACTTCCCGTCCACCGACTTTGGCGAAGATACAGGCTTGTTTCCTGAGATTAGGCTAGGAAAATAATTTTCTAACTCATTCTCACTAGACTTTGAATCACTTACACATTTCCTTCCTAAAAGATGAACACTTGGGTACCTGAATTCTGGAGCAGTATTGGCGACCGCACCGTCATTGTTGGCGCCATTAAAGAGTTGGCCTTGCGCCTTAAAGTAGTGCGTTATCTTCTCCTGATGTTGCTGAAGGATAATAGCGGGAGCTGCATTAGCGGCAGTGTCATCACAACAGCACTTGTTCTTCTGCTGGTCGCATAGAGGGATACAAGGTGTCACCTTTCCTTGGACCCTCGACACCTTCCTGTCCACTCGCTGTCTCTTGGCGCTGGGCGAACCGATACCTTTCCTCGTGGCGGCGGTCTTCCGGTCGGTGGCAGGCCGCTTCAGCGGGTCCGTGGGCAGGTTGGCGATCACGTTGGCGGTGACGGTCGACAGGGGGGTGGAGAGCGCGACGAGGGGCGGCGAGCAGCCCTCATCTCGCTCCTTGCCGTACCAGCCCCAGTCGGGTCCGGCGTCGCGGGAGGGTACGTTGGGCGCCATGGCATCCCAGGAGTGAGGGGGCCACACCTTGCAAGGGGAGGCGCCGGAAGAGTCGTCACTGCCCTCTGATGCGGAGGAATGGGTGGAGGCGGTGCTGAAAGGAGAGCCGGGGTCGGTGATGTCACTGGTGCCGCTGGTGGAAGAGGCGCTGCTGTCGGTACAGCTCAGCACAACCACACCACTGCAACAGACGAGACAGCCCTGTCAGAGGGACCGCAAACAAAACAGCCTGCTAGTGATGATAGTGCTGGCATTTGCGGATAAAGGATGTCATGTTGTCAGCACAACGAATCCTCCGACCGTTAATCTCAGTTTTATATAGACCCGGGAGCCGCTACCTATTTATGTTAGGAACACGAGTTAAGGGCAGTAATTCTTACAGTTGTTTTAACAACACTTATTTTGGACAAAATAAAACAAATATTGCTCCAGTATCAACAAAGAGTTTAATGTTCTTCACACGGTGATATCAACAATTGTTGAATATCTGTCATTAAATTCCAGGACACCCTTGACAGATATTCAGCAACTGTTGATATCACCATTTGAAGAAAATTAAACCATTTGTTTCTAGTGAAGAAACATTTGATTTGTCTTTGACCCAAAAAAAAAGTTTTGATATGAAAAACTGCAAAAACATTGCCCTTAACTCGTGTTTCTTGCATTCCCCACCCTAAACTTTTTAATAACATTATAATATAAAGGACATAATATCTAATATACTATTTTTATGAAGCAGCCTAACTATATTTAGTTACAAATTAAATCAGTACTGTAAAACAACAAAGGCAGTTATAATTATTAAATCTGCTAACAAATTGGCCCTAATTCACATTTTAGAGGGTTTAAGAAATCAAGTTTGACAAAATAATTTTAAAAAAATGGGGGTGGGGGTTGAGAATGTTTAAGCTTTCTTTAGAAATACTATATTTAAAAAAATAACTTGCGGGGCTATTAATTACTTAAAGACACAAAAAAAAATCAACAATTTAATTATTTTGATTGGTTGGTTAGATAATCAATTGATTAAAATGTCTATAAGAATGCAGCCATGTACAATTCGCATGGAAATAACTTGTATCTAAATGTATTAATCAATTCAAATGTTGTTTTGATTGAATTTTAATAA
>CABFVX010002536.1:45552-96636 GCA_902151425.1 Timema shepardi | reverse complement strand
TGTGTGTGTGTGTGTGTGTGTGTGTGTGTGTGTGTGTGTGTGTGTGTGTGTGTGTGTGTGTGTGTAGGAACACAGCTCGTATAGCACTTCACTGATAGTTTATTCTTTTTCTATATAGTTTTTCTTCTATTGATTATGTAAGTCATTATTGTAGACTTTACTGCATTTGATGATGGTTTGAATTCGGTTCAATCCACTTTCAATCAGTTTTTTTACTCTAGTCATTACAATTTAACTTCCAACTGAATAAAGACTCCTCTTTCTAGGTTGTTTTATGTCACTGGATTAAATTTAAAACAGAAATTGATGTATATTATTTTTTATGATACATGATTTATTTATATGCTTTTAGGTTATTTTGCATGAAACAATACTTACTTAGCACGAGGAAATCACTAGGAATAAATGCTTAAACATGAGTACGTGTCACCCATTAAATATTGATTATATAAGGTATAATCAAGACAACAGTGAATAAAAATAAACTATAAACCATATTTCCAGGTCATATGGCCTTTCTTCTGGACTATTTAGCTCGATATATAGACAGACAGCTTGCATTACTAAAACAACTTGTTTAGTTTCAGAGGGTCATGAAACGTCGAACTTTATCAAAATTTAGTATTCGAGTGTTTTGACGATCACAATACTTTCTCTTCGAGGGGACGAGAGAAAGTGACTTAAATATAAAACAGAACAAAAAAAAACTGGTGAATCTTGATGGATTTAAATTATACTATAAATAACTCCTGTATGATATGCCTGTATTCTTATTTTAAGTTTCAACTTAATTTAAATTATGGTTATAAATACCAGTGGCTTTTTTCTCACCAATCTACTTAGTTATTCATCCTCAAAGCTCACTTTACACCCATTGATCTTTATAATATAGCTGGATGGACATCTGTGGCTGAAATTTTCGAGCTGTTGTCTGCATACCATTGTCTAAGAGAGAAAGAAACTTTCGGGTATTTCTTTCTTTCTTACACCCATACAAGGCAATGTGGCATTTTGACACCGTTCATTAATTTGATTGACTATATGAAATAAAACAATGTGTGATTAGTTAAATGAAATAAATATGTTAGTAAAAGCTTTTAAGAACATAACATAGTTCAAAACCAGTTAGTTTTTTCTTTAAATGAGTTGATGTAGCCTAATATATACGATGATTTGTGAAAGCAACTCACTTGCAAGGCTCTATCTAGTACCATAATCCTATACTACAATTGTGTTTAAGTAGTATTAAAGACCTTCCAGAAGGATATTTCTACTTCCGTTATAAATGTCCCTTTATCTTACAAAGATATTGTATATATATATATATATTATATGATAGTATTCTGGTACAAAATAAAGCTTTCTAGATTGAGATTATTACTAAAACCTGGATTTAATAGATACCGTACTTCCTATAAGCCTATAACCTAAATTATCATTTGAACGTAAGACTTCCACACAAAGTTTGTCATTCAAACAAATGTAATCAAGTTTTAAAATACTTTATTCGTTATATTTATCGAACTTTCAATGTAATATGGTTTATGAAACCAATATATAAGCTAATAACCAACTTTAAATATAAGTGTAGTCTCGGCTGACTGTAAACAACATTGATGATAACTACATAATTATTTAAATTTGTTAAAGATTGTTTTAGTATTTGTACAGTATTACCTGTAAAATATAATTGTCTATCCTTTAATGCAAATGTTTCTTCAAGACAGTGTGGTATAATACTTCACTATTTTCAAACAATAACACTTTTATTCATGAGAGACATGTTTTCACATAAGATTATTAAAAAAANCCCCCCCCACACACACACACACAGTGTAGCAGACGATAAACTTGAACGTAACGCTTTTGTCCTTGGCAATGTGTATGTGTATGTCCATCCATTTGTATTATAAGAGATAAATGTACGTATGCGTATAGGATGAACAGGTAATAAGAGACAGGGAGGTAGAAATATGCGGTGCTTCAAAAATCAATTCGGAGGAAATTAAAAAAAAAAATTTAGAAGATAAGGACATTTAAAAAAAAATTAAAGGGAAAACAGTTTCAAACAGATTTTAGGGGCATTCAATTTTGATTTTTTTTGCAAGGGCACGAGGCTTATCAAACATTCATGTGTCCTTTTATAAAAAAATATTTCACAATTACTAATCCTGTATCTTATATAATTATCCTCTCACTTCGTTTTGTATTCTATAACTTTCTGATTTACTATTAATTTTTATCTATTAGCTATGAAAACATTCAATCAAAACGTTTATTCATCGTGTACAGACTCACGTTACAATACAAACCTGCTAGCTTCTAGAATTTTGTTTCCCCATTAAACAGATAGATTAATTAATGTATACGGCTTCCTTAAAACTCTTCTTGGATTTGAAGAGTTTTTTTTTTCCATTCAGATACTTTATTTGTTTGTGATTCAGATGTTACTGATTCTGTAATAAGCCTGTTTAGTGTTTTAAATTAAAATCAATTTAATTTATCAAATATATTATGTTGTTTATTTACTATTATTTTTATTCCAATAAACAATTTTAACACTTATTAATTAATTATGATACTTAACTATGAATCAACCAATATGTTAAAATTACTTTAAACTTTTTAGTTTATTATGATTTCTTATCTTATCAATTAGGTTAGACATTTCCGTCTTCAATTTCTAGTTATGGTGTTTTCCCAGGCCAAATAATACACATTATTAAATTATTCTAAAACTGATACAAATTATGCTTTACTGCGTAGCTTTAGCAATTTTAATTTTGCCACAAATTTCTTTTTGTGGCATAGAAGAGGATGAAGGTGTCAAATATGCAAACAAATGTGAAGGTAATTTAGACTAAAGATGGTTTTCAAAAATATGTTTAAGAATCCATATAACTTTGGCTTCTATTTTAATGCTAGGGTATTTTATTTATTGTTCCTGTATACTAATTTAAATTTCCTGCGGCTTTAATCTATGCGAGGATTTTATGTTTATTCCTGTATGCTAATTTAAACTTACTGAATTTGCCTTTATAACACTTGATTTGAAGTTTAGAAAACACTTTCAAAACATTAACCTACTTAGTAACCTAGATGGTACTTTATATAGGTTTTTGTCCCACAATAAGCTTTTTACATGCGTATCTGCCTAGTGGTTGTATACCCTTGTTTGTAGAATTCGTGTGAGCATACAGTACTCCACAATGCCCAGTGATATTCCCAGGAATGTTTTCCAGCTGGATGCCATTATTAAATAACTGGGTGGGGGCAGTGAAATACTGATGATTAGTGTCACAAACATTGATTTTGGCCAGGGAGAGCACTGAGGACAAACCTAAATCAAATATAAGCCTACATTAAAACAAAATACTGCAATTCTTTAGAAAAATAATTAAAATAAGTTGGATTATTAAAGCCAACATGCTTGTGACTCAGGAAAATTTCATATACCGGTACCAACTAAAATTCAATTGGTACAATACTCAAAACATAAGTCTCACAACAGAAACACTAAGGAACAGATTTGACTGGATACTGAAATGACACAAATCAAAAATAAAGAAAAATATGTGCTATAGGCTAACATCCTAAGACCATACAACAAAATTCTTAAATCTTTCGACAAATAAATCATATAATCATTCAATAGGGTGATATCACCAAATCTAGAAAGATGCTCAATCTGTATGTGGCATACCAGGCCTACACTGTACAGCATGCAACACTAACTTATAGGAACAACTTTACATCAATTACTGTTTACAGCCTGGGTCAATTTTTTATTCAAGCCATTTGGGTAAACCCTTTTTTCATAAATTATACATTTTTGTCCATGCCGGGAATCAAACCCGGGACCCTTAGTTCGGTAGGCAGACACACTACTGACTGAACTAAGATGTTGGATTCCTTGGACAACTATTAATGCCTAATAGCTGCCCTTCCAACAAGCAACAAATTATGGAAACAACAATTGTTTATTTCAACAGCCAATATTATCTTCAATCCTGAAAAAGCCAACTGTATTGTAGTGGTTGCTTAAAATATTATTTTGTGTCTTTTAATCATGTGTCTTAATAATTTCCAGTAGGCCACTACCCAGGAAATTGGGGCAGATGGTTTTTATCTTCTTCTTTGAACCAAAAAATTTTATAAATGATTTCAGCAGAAGGTGGTAATCTACAATATTTTCTTTAAAAAACACTCAATTGTGTGATATTTTATTTGTTGTTGAGTAACAATAATAATGTTACCTTTATTGGTGAGCATATGGGTGAATCGTCAGGTTTTAATCTCGTCTGAGTGGGCTAAGGGTGGTTTTCTATAAGTGCTTTTCCACTTTCCTTTCATGCAAGGGGTACATTTTATATAAATTCTACATCCCACCTCCCGATCGTATTAATGTAATTAAATGTAGCTTGCCTGAACACAAGCTCTCCAAAAAATACAACCTTTTTAGGTTGTATTTTTTGGGGAGCTTACTTTGCTATACAAATATAGTAGAACGTTAACCCTAACCAAACTAATTGAGTCATTCAAAAAGTCAAATTGTTTGGTTAACCAAACATAAACTGTATGCACACAGTATGTAAAATCAATTATCTAGCTAATGAAAGGTTTTTTATGTGTGACTGCATCAAAAACAAACACCACCTTTCTCTCTCGCTGATAGTTGAACTCTTGTGTAAATTACGTCTCCAAATCACATCGCTGATGGCCATCATCTATTGTATAACACAAGAATGTCATGTGCTGAAAGATTATTTTCTACCACCAGATTTATTTTCTGTTAATCGATGCTCTTCTGTATCTTGATTGGATGAAATTTTTCAGCAGCCTTAAAACACAATTTAGGTACAGTATTTAAAATATTTGTTTCAATTTCCAACTAAATTATTTTAAAACTCAATTACAAGGCACATAAATCCAGGCCTATGTGTTAGGAGTTAGACTAGTATGCAGTTTTGAGCCAAAAGTTTATTTTCAAATATTTTCACCTTTTGAGTTTAATAAATCATCCCACCAAGCATTAAAAATATAGGCTACCTACTTATAAATAATAAGGGACATAATACATAACACGATTTGATTTCCTAGCCTGTCTCCAGATGTAAACTTTTATTTCCAGCCTGTAAAGTTCTTTCCATCGAATTGGAATCTCGTCTTGAAGAAACGGGAAAATCTAGGGATGTTCTAGAACTCGGTTATTCCTTTGATGATGTCAAACCGAAAAAAAAGACCAAGTATAAAAAATCGTAAGTACCTATGAAAAATGTTAAATTTTATCAAAAATTTCAATTTGGTAATAACCTTCACATCTTCGAAACATCTCAAAGAAAGAAGCAAAGTTCATAATAGACAAATTTGAAATATCTCACTAAATATGACATATTTCAGCATGTGATAGATAAATTGAGATATGTCAACATAAAATAATATTGTAGGATAGGTTTTTAATTTTTATCTTTGAACTTTTCTCAAGCACTTAATAGGCCCAGGGCCTAGATAATTCAAAAGCTAATTAAGTAGTGTAAAGTGACTCCAGCTTGGGGGTTTGGCGTGAGTGTGAAGAGATCTCACTGTAAAAAATAAACATTAATAAATATCCAAAAGTTCACTAAGGCCTTTTCTGGGGTAAAAGGTACTGGAGGTACAGTACCTACTGAATCGAATTAGCTGATAAGTAGAGGATGCATACTTTTATGAGTGTGACAATGAACTTTCGAGCTCCTAGTGCCATAAGCCTAGTTTAAGTTCAGCGACAAGAACAAAAACCTGTTCTTCGGCTTAAACTTTGCTTCACATGTTTCAAGTTTCACTTTTATTTAGCTTCACAATTAAAAGAGGACCTTCACACACCCTTACTATTATTCAAATTTTTCTTTAAGAAGTGTCGGACTTCTGTGCTGGTTTTCGGGGTTCAATCCTCAGTCCCGGCACAGATTTATCTGATTACCAAACCCTTCCTTCACCTTTGATCAAGACATCTTGTGAATGTGGGGAATGCCAGGCCTCCACCGTGGTCCGGATTCCACGTTAAACTGTAGGTCCTCCATTTCATCTCAGAATCACCCTACCATTACACATTGGTGTAAGTGCGTATAACCCGAATGGGTAGTAAGACGTGGTGCTAATAATAATAATTCTTTAAGAAATTACAACTCTGACACAGCATTTGAAACATGTAAATAACATAACTAATATTTTATACACCCTGTACTCTTCTTTAATATATAGTTAGGATAATCACATCTTACATATTATGACGGGCAGGACATGTAGCTCTAATGGAACAATTTAAAACCGTGTTCAGGGTATTGAGTGGTAAATCCAATGGAAAGAAACCATTGTGAAGAACTAAACACAAATAGAATGGACCTGAAAGAGATAGGGTGTAATGAGGTGGACTGGATAGAACTACCTCAATATAGGAATAAGGTGTAATAAGGTGGACAGGATAGAACTATCTCAAGATAAGGATAGGGTGTAATAAGATGGACGGGATAGAACTATCTCAAGATAAGGGATAAGGTGTAATAAGGTGGACGGGATAGAACTATCTCAAGATAAGTATAACCTGTAATAAGGTGGACGGGATAGAACTATCTCAATATAGGGATAAGGTGTAATAAGGTGGATGGGATAGAACTATTTCAAGATAAGTATAAGGTGTAATAAGGTGGACGGGATAGAACTATCTCAAGATAAGTATAAGCTGTAATAAGGTGGACGGGATAGAACTATCTCAATGTAGGGATAAGGTGTAATAAGGTGGACAGGATAGAACTATCTCAAGATAAGTATAGGGTGTAATAAGGTGGACGGGATAGAACTATCTCAAGATAAGTATAAGCTGTAATAAGGTGGACGGGATAGAACTATCTCAAGATAATAGAACTATCTCAAGATAAGTATAAGCTGTAATAAGGTGGACAGGATAGAACTATCTCAAGATAAGTATAAGCTGTAATAAGGTGGATAAGATAGAACTAGATCTCAAGATAAGGATAAGCTGTAATAAGGTGGATGGGATAGAACTATCTCAAGATAAGTATAAGCTGTAATAAGGTGGATAGGATAGAACTATCTCAAGATAAGGGATAAGGTGTAATAAGGTGGATGGGATAGAACTATCTCAAGATAAATATAACCAGTAATAAGGTGTACGGGATAGAACTATCTCAAGATAAGGGATAAGGTGTAATAAGGTGGATGGGATAGAACTATCTCAAGATAAGTATAAGCTGTAATAAGGTGGACAGGATAGAACTATCTCAAGATAAGGGATAAGGTGTAATAAGGTGGACGGGATAGAACTATCTCAAGATAAGGGATAAGGTGTAATAAGGTGGATGGGATAGAACTATCTCAAGATAAGGGATAAGGTGTAATAAGGTGGATGGGATAGAACTATCTCAATATAGGGATAGATGTGGCATACTTTTGTAAGTGTAGCAATGAACTTTGGAAGTCTTAGTGCCATAGAGTAAGTAATATTTAATCTAATTAGGATTATATGCAGATATATTATACATCCAAATTTACCGAATCTTAAATTTAATTCCTTTCAATCCTAAAATAAGCTATCCTCTCACAATTTCACTTTGGTTTTAATCCCCGTTGCTTCCTGCCCAACCATCACACCTCCCACTTGAGTTGAATGTTTCTCGACCTGATTCATTTTAACATGACAGTGACTATTTATTGCTTTGTTTCCAGTGAGTTGCGTCTTGTGGAGTCATTGGACGGTATCTGTGAGAGGATCTTGGAGTATAACATACACAAAGAAAGGCAGGACAGCACTAGGTTCGCTAAAGGCATGAGTCAAACCTTTCAGACTCTGCATGGTCTTGTGTGAGTAACAGACAGAGCCACTACTGTTCCCAGCCTGTGGCATATCGTAATATAACTTGACACTAGGACAGGCACAACATCCAGTTCCCAGGCATTAAGTAACAATATGAAAGGGTAAACACACCTTTCACCAATGATAAGTTTTCGGCCATGCCAGGAATCGAACCCGGTACTAGGGATGTGGAAAAAGTATCGATACTATACTAATATCGGTATTCTCCTTTCGATACTAGTATTTTTAACTCAATACTTTTACCGGTTTAGTACTCACACTCCGGTATCGAAAGAAACAATTTTTTTGCTATCTTCACTCATGGCCCATGGTGGGATTAAATGTGTATCAGGGTGGACTGTAAAGAAAGAACAAATGACACTATTTCTCAATCCTCACTCGTTTTCTCAATTTATTTTAGCTTATCATAATGCATAGCTGTTCTTTCATCTGTTTATCAGTACAGCCCTGACTGGTTGACAGAACAATGGACACTTGTCTACTCAACACCCCCTTCCTTTATCAGTACAGCCTGACTGGTTGACAGAACAGTGGACACTTGTCTACTCAACACCCCCTTCCTTTATCAGTACAGCCTGACTGGTTGACAGAAGAGTGGAGACTAGTCTACTCAACACCCCCTTCCTCTATCAGTACAGTGCTGACTGGTTGACAGAAGAGTGGAGATTAGTCTACTCAACACCCCCTTCCTCTATCAGTACAGCGCTGACTGGTTGACAGAAGAGTGGAGATTAGTCTACTCAACACCCCCTTCCTTTATCAAACAAAAGAAACTTTTGTAGGATCACAATAAACTCAGTCTATTCAAGGTGCTCCAAGTAGATGAAGCAGAAACGCTTATGTGAATATGAAGCAGTGCATGGCGTCCATTCTTATGTTGTTTGTCAGTAGTTAATAATCAATCTTGATAGAGTAGCCTACATAACTGACGAATGTAGTTAAAAATATGGCACCTCCCAAAAGTAAAATATGAAATTTTTTTGAAACAGAACCCGCCTTGTTGGCATAGTTAGCTAATGCGCAAGTTTCATGTTGATTTATCAAGGACAGGGAGATCGAGGTTCAAATCTCAGTTGAGTGAACAGAGAGAGGTTTTTTCCTAAATGGTTTTCCACTCTCCATCCACGCAAATACAGGTTAACTTCCTTTAAATTCAACCTTCCATGTTTCTAACCCGTTAGCATAATTAGTTCTTAAGCGTATAACCTAAACAGGTAGTAAGACGCGGTACTTAAAAAAGTTATGTTAGATAGCGAAAAAGCATCTTGTAAAATTTGTTTTAAACTATTAAAAACCATAATAATTTTCAATGTTTGTGTAAAAATGAAAATACAATGATGATGCAAAAGTTGAGATTTTTTTGGGCCCCACATCTTACTACATGTTCAGGTTATACGTCTTTGTACTAATTACACTAATGGGTTAGATATTAGGAATACTTAATTTAGATTAAATGCACCCAAATTTGTATGGTGGGAAAGTGGAAAGCCATTTAGGGAAAACCACCCTCAGTGCACCCAACCAGGATCAAACCCTAAATTCCCTGTCTTTGGCAGTACAGTTCATTACGAGATTAGCGTGTTAGACCACGTGGACACCGAAGCGAGTAAGATATTATTAATACTAGCTAAAAAAAACATTTTTCCAGATTAAAAATTTTGATACTGATACTTACTGTTATTGAAACTTTTCTTTTAATACTAGCATGGTATCGATACTTTTCTTTCGATACCACATCCCTAGCTGGGACCCTTAGCTCAGTAGACAAACACACTACTGACTGAGCTATGGTGTTGGATCTTTGGCCAAACTCATGCATTAATTACACAAATGGAGCAACAATGAAGAAGGTTGTATTTTAGTGTAAATGTACACACCCATTTGCATGAAGGAATAGTGGAGAAAAATTAAGGAAAAAATATCTTAGTGCACCTGATTGGGATTCGAACCTTGAGCTCTTCAACATTGGCAACTCAATCCAAGATAAAAGTGACCATGCGACCACTGATGTTAGTTAACTTATTATTGTGGCCATGAGCATGAACATGAACATATTTTAGTGGCCAAATGGTCTACGGTGACGCTCTTGCAGTAGACTGGACTGCCAATGACGGAGATTAGGGTTCAAAGCCTGGTCTGCTGTACCTAGGGTGGTTTTTCCACTCTCCCTCCATGAAAATGTGGGTAAAGTGCCTCTAAATTTCTCCTGATCCTAACGCATTAGTACTTTGTTTCAATTTGAGTATATATTATTTTCATAACACCTCCAATTTGTTGTGTGTGTTATCAGTGACAAAGGAGTGAAAGTGGAACTGGGTATTCCATATGAACTCTGGGACAAACCGTCGGTTGAGGTGACCAACTTGAAGACCCAGGTAGGTTTAGTTTTGGGTTTAAACTGGCTCATTGCAATTAATTGATTAATGAAATGTCTTATTTATACTTTCAAGTCACGAACTCTTATTGATCAAGACTAAAGTGTTTTTTAATTCATGTATACTGGTAAAAAAAACATTAACATCTCTACTTTAAGTTTCTATATATACACTATTTTTTACAAACACTTTTTGTACCTGGGCACCAGATTTTTTATGCCCTCTGCATTGAAATGTTCTGCCCGCGATATCAGCCAGTTTAGCATCCTGCTTTTAACTTCTCGCATTCTTCAAACTGTTAAGAGCCAAGACACTTCTTTAGAGAAAGAAAAAAGTTAAAATCACTCGGTGAAAGTTCTAGTTGTTTAAAAAGCTCTCACTTGAATTGCCTACATGTTTACACTGTGCATGCGGCAGTATTTGAGTGTGCATTTTAGTGAAGGAGAACAATTCCTGACGCTAGCATCCCATGTTTCCAGTTATGAATGGATTGTCTGAGCTTCAAAAGAGTTTCACGATACACCTCAGACATGATCATTATCCCTGGCGTCATACACTCCTTGAGGATACATGTTTAGTCCCAGAAAATGGTTGCCATAATCTTCTTTGTTAATTGATGTCACTGAATAAATTGTTCTTTAGACTCAGCAGTGATAAAATAAATCTCTATTGTTGAGGTCCGAAAGTGCACGTGTAGATGCAATTCATCTGTTTTTTGTTCATGTCGGCCAACTTTTTTGGCACCCATCTTGTAAACATTTTGCAATAGTCTAGTTTCTCAATACAGTTTTGTGTGATGTAGACAATTAAATTTCAGGAAATTCCATCACAAGAACACTGAATGTTATGTGAATTACAACCTTTTGCATTTATAAACGGAATCACTGACTGGATTATTTATTCTAGCATCTATCATAAGTCATCAAACCCTTCCTTCACCTCTGACAAGACATCTTGTGAATGTGGGGAATGCCAGGCCTCCACCGTGGTTCGGATTCCACGTTATCATTTCATCTCACAATCATCCTACCATTACACATTAGCGTAAGTGTGTATAGCCCGAACGGGTAGTAAGACGCGGTGCTAATAATATCATAAGTCACTGTTAACAGAAAGGAAAACAACAGACTGGCAACAATATAGCCAATAACTGCTCAATGAACCAATTGAATCTACTGTGTGTGTGTGTGCATGATCCCACCCACTGCTGCCATTCACCTGTTATTAGTGACTAGCCCTTACTTTTGAAACGCGCCTCAATAATTATTTGCAAACTTGTTATATCTACACTGTGAGATCTAATATGTTTGACAGTTCTAAATGGACAAGCTGAAAACTTTGTATTCTATTTTATGATCTAATTTAATCTAATCCAACATTTAATGACTTTCCAATCCACTCAATGTAAAATATATAACATGCTGCAAGTAAAATACAAAATGAATGATAAAGTAATAAACCTTTAATTATCAAAATAAACTATCTAGAACCAGTGACAAGTACAATGATTATGCTAATATAGATAACGAGATGACTGAATCAGTTTTTGTGACAATATTTTTAATATCAAACCTTTTTCTATTCATTGAATAAAGTCTTTGGGAAAGGCAGGCGGAATAAAATGTCATGAACCTATATTTTCCACCTCTTACTACTACACAATGCAGACATGTATATTCCACCTCTTACTACTACATCAATGCAGACATGTATATTCCTCCTCTTACTACTACACAATGCAGACATGTATATTCCACCTCTTACTACTACACAATGCAGACATATACGAGGCATGTTTTTTAAGTATTGTTTTGAAATTAAAAACACACACGTATACTTTTTTTATCAATTTTATTTTTACATGAAAGCTTGTACTTTAATCTACTTTTCAACTTAATTTCCACTAATATTAAGGCACTTGTCGTATTGTACAACCAGCTTTTGAATTCCATCCTCATAGAAATCTTCCGCCTGATTTGATAACCACTGCAACACGACCGTTTTGAGGTCATCATCGTCATGGCAATGACCACCAAGATGTTTTTTTAAGTTCAGGAACAAGTGGTAGGCACTAGGCGCTAGATCGGGACTGTACGGAGGGTGATCAAGTTGTTTCCAGCCAAATGATGCGATGAGATCTTGGGTACGATTAGCTGCCTGTGGACGAGCATTGTCAGGAAGCAAAACAATCCCTTACTCAGTATGCCACACCTTTTGTTTTGGATTGCACGGCGCAGTTTATTTAAGGTCTCACAATAGATCTCAGAATTTATTGTGTCACCACAAGACAAAAAATCCACAAGCAACACCCCCTTCCCATCCCAAAACACAGTACACTTGATTTTTCGGGCTGAAATTGTTTGCTTGAACTTCACTTTCTTGGGTGATGTTGAATGCCGCCATTCCATGGATAGTTGTTTTGATTCTGGCATAATATGAGCCACCCATGTTTCGTCGCCTGTGACAATTTGGCTTAAAAAATCATCACCAAAATCACTGTATTTCTCAAGGAAAGTCAATGCACTGGCTAAATGTTTGGTTTTGTGCACCTCAGTCAACATTTTTGGTACCCAGCGTGAGCACATCTTATGATAATTCTAAGTGTTCTGTCACAATTCCATAAAGAACACTTCTTGAAACTTGAGGAAACTCATTAGATAAAGATGAACTCGTAAAGCGTCTACTCTCTTGAACTTTTCCATCAACTTTCTGCACCAAATCTTCAGTAATGACAGAAGGTCGCCTACTTTGTTCCTCATCATGAACATTAGTGCGGCCATCTTTAAATGCTCTTACCATTCCTTCGCTCATAATGTTTTCTCCATAAACTTCATTGATCTGCCGATGAATTTAAGCCGCCTTCACATATTTTGCATGAAGAAAACGAATAACAGAGCGTATTTCACAGTCGGCTGGATTTTCAATTGACTGAGCCATTTTAAATACAAATAGACGTAAACACGGTTGAATACTTTTGTAATGGCGTCTGGCTAGCCAACAGATGGAGGTACTTAATGTGCATGTGCGGAGCGGCATCCGGAGTGCTGCAACGGCTGAACTTCAAAACGGTGTTCACCTAAAAAAACACCTTGTATATTCCACCTTTCACTACTTCACACTGCAGACATGTATCACACCTTTTACTGCTTTACATTACGGACATTATATACATATATATTCCATCCTTTTACTACTTCACACTGCAGACATATATCACACCTTTTACTGCTTTACATTACGGACATTATATACATATATATTCCACCTTTCACTACTTCACCCTGCAGACATATCACACCTTTTACTACTTCACATTACGGACATATATACATATATATTCCACCTTTTACTACTTCACATTGCAGACATATATATTCCATCTCTTATTACTTCACTGAATAGATATATTCTACCTTTTACTACCTGACACTGCAGATATAATAGTTATTCCAACTCAGGGTGTATCTCCAACTAATATAACGTATTGTTTGTTGCACAGTGTGAAACACTCCTGGAAGATTACGAGTCTGATATTGAAGAGTGGTATTTTCACCATCAAGGAGACATCACGCTTAAACAATATCTCTGCAACGACCGAGCTCTGCTAGGAAAGGATATCTCGTGTCTCACAGAGGTTCTGCATCCTAAAGACAAGGGCAAGAAGAACAGGAAAGGTGAGACAGGAGAGAAGGCCCCTGAAGAACTAGACAATGGGAGAGACGAACTGTGAAAGTTTCACAAAAATAAGATAATCAGTTTCCAAACAATAGTGCATAATGGCAAGGTTCTTATCTGATGAACTTGATTGATAACTTTTATCAAGCATCTTAAAAATGAGGTTGAAACTACAGTATTTATTTTTTTCAACACATAGAACAAAAACGGTCAAACATTAATTACTGTTAGTTAATTTGTTCTCTTCCATTTATATGCATAAGTTTAACTTATATAGTTGTCTTCCTTCTGCTTATCTTTCTCTCATTGTACTGTAAACATATTCCAACTCTCCATATTAAGTCAAACTAAAGTTCTAGACTAGCCAAGTCTAGCTTAGTGGACTAATTTAGATTTAGAAATCATCCAACCAATTTCTCTGATGAAAACTATATTAAATTGACAGAATATTTGTACCCGCTAAACATCTTAGTACGTCATATAAAATGGCATAAATATTGTGGCTAATTAGCTACATATTGTGAATATTGTATTTATTAGCATATATAACTCACACACCTATTTCTCACTGTAAAATTTATCAGGAAATAAATCTCCATGTATATCTTGCATACATTTGACACCAACATAAATATGACCCTAGTTTTACTTAATTTGACTTTACCTTAGTTGGAGTTCCCGTGTGACGCATTAGGCGTGGGAGGGAAAGGTTTGTATTAGAGGTAAATATTCTCCTGTCACCCCGTCATAGCACTCACTGGTTTCTGCATAAGTCAAATGTTATTTTTGGGTTTGTTATTGTCAGACAATGGTGGTTTTATACATCACTTTCTTAAATATGGAGTCATTTTCTTTGTGGTGTTAAACTAAACATTTAAAGGAGGATGGAAGGGCCAGGCCTACACATTTTCCAGACTGTAGTCCTCAAAGTTCACAACTAAAACACGACAAAACACATGATCATGTAATTTTCGAGGTACATCAGTCTCCTTCAGCAGATGAGAGTAAAACATGGTATGTCATTTTTCTTGTGTATTTGTGAGTTATGGAGAAATGCAAGTTACACGGCAGGTTTTAAACTTAAAGGTTGTAAAATACACAAACCCCTCAAATTATTAAGGATATTCAAGATTCGAGAATTCAAGAATATTTTGCATTTGAGACTCAAATACTTTAAAAAAAAATAATTTCCATTTACCAAGTGAAATTTGTTTTAGAACGTTAATATTGCTTGGTGGTTCAAAACCAATATAATTATAGGATGAACTTAACAACCAGGCCCCTGACCAGTAATTTAACACTTAACTGGATGTCTGAATGTTATAATTATACTATTTCCTCTAATTTTCCTAACTTTTTCCAAGATTCGGGATTTGAGGGTAGATTGGAGATTTTTGATTTATAAAGTAGTGGTTTCGACCCAACTCTAATTGTGAACTATTAAAAAATAATTTGGTAGCTATTTGTTGTATCCGCCTACACTGCTGATCATGTGGTCTAGGGTATCAGACTTACAATACAGTGGGATGTCACAGATGAAGTCAAGCTTTGAATCTTGTCCGAGTGCATTGGGATAGCTCCTTCATCCCTTCTCTATTCTGATGCTGATGCACTTCCTTTAAACTACCCTCCTCTCTTGGCTTGGATTAATTAGGCCATGTATCAAATGTAAGGATTGATTTTGAAAGTTTAAGGTTTATTAAACATTAGCTTGGTACTTTTTGACAGCAGGCTATTATTGTTATTATTCTTCCACGCGGTCTTAGTGCCCATTTGGGTTCCACATAAATTATGCTAACAGTCACAATGAGGAAGGTGGAAAATGGTGACTACAGCCAGGGAATTTTGTGATAGGGAGAACGGAAACATGTTAAGGAATATAATTAAAAATAAGGAAAATGAGGGGTTTTAAAATTTAACAACATGTTTAAAATGCCCCAATGATTTCGCACCTAAACACTAAAACAAAAGTGAATGCTACTTAAATACAAAAGACATTTTAATTTTGAATATACCAATTTTCTATAAATATTAACCTTAATCAAGGAATTTATCTTTGCTCCCAAAAACAGTTGGTACAATGTGTTCCTAACAGTTTCTTTAAAAAAATTCAAAATGGAGTATTCCATTGTTTGTGTTATTTGTACTCTCTTCTTCTTTGTGTTTGATAAAGGCAACAATGCCGAAATATTATGATATTTGTGTTAAAATGTGTGTGTGACTACTTCTACTATAGAAGACAGAAGAAAGGAAGAAGATGTCACCTTTGTGCAATGGATTCTTCCTACATTTTTCCTCTTTCCCTGGGTGGGGGGCTTGCTTCATCGATTTTACTCTTAATAGTTTATTTTTACTTTTTCTTCTTTAGTTTTATCAATTTCCTTAAATTATAAAATTATCTAGCCATTGGGCCACCTCATTTTTAAACATTAAACGAATATACCTGATAAAAATGTTTTTTGTTCAGTAGCTGCTAGTGATTATTAAAAAAAATATTTGAGCAATGTATTAAATGAAAAAAAAAACATCATTTACCATTAAGACCTATTGATTTCCTACTGAATTTTCATTTTAACCACATGAAACTATGTAAATGTAAATATATGTTGGTTATGCCTATGATATTGTAATTATAATTTTACAAGTTGTGTGTGTCACTACTATTGCCATTACGTTGAGTGATGTACAAGAAAATACTATTTATGAGTAACATTAGTACACAACATTTTGTGATAGTTATGAAAAGCTGCCTATTGACCATTGAACAGATGAATCCTGCAAGCTAATAATGTAGAGTATGAGTCCCGAATTTCACTATCAAGACAATAGCCACTTTACAGAGCTAGGACAGTTCTTGAAAACAGAAAACTAGTTCAATTTATAAAAATGAAATAACTTTTTCAAATACAAGATCTAAATTTAAATCAACTTCACTAGTTCATTTAAATTTATAATATAAGGAACATACTTTGATGGTACAGCTACTTAAATTGATTGGTACAACTTCTTTGGTAACGGGTCTACTATCACTGTTTAAATATTTCACCCATTACAGAACATGTCTCCCTTGTAAACTTATTTTCAAACTATTTACTAGTATATTTATTCAACTAATACGTTCATTATTGTTGGCATACTAATTTACCTATCTTTTTTGTATGTCATAACCTTCATACAACCTGTAATTTTTCTTTCAAGTATTAAGAATATTTTTTAGTCTTTTTAACCTTTGTATAGTATTTACCTCTAATCTAGTCAATTGCTAATTTCCACTATTCATTTTACTTATCAGCTAATCCTATAACCTGTTACTACTTAAAATATTGTATCAACACAGATTTCCTTTGTTTTCTGCTATTTAATTTCAGAACATTACTCTTTTACCATCTCAATGATGATTTATTTGACTTAATTCATGATAAATTAGTTTTTCTTTGAATAAATTATCTCCGTGTTATGTTTCTTATTTGAACTTGTTTAATTTACCAAAAAAGTTGTACCATCCAAGTATGTTCCTTATATTATGTCATATTTCTCCTTACAACTATTATGAATATTATTTAAAGTTAATTTAAAGTCAACTTATTCTAAAGAAGATTGTTACAGTTTTTAGTTCTGTTCCATATTTCTTTAGTAGACGAGTGGCCTAAAAAATATAAAAATAAGTAGGTCACAGTTTACTTGCATTTTTGTCTGATGCATTTCTTTCAACACCATTACACTTTGGTTCCCACAAAAGTAATCATTTGAAAGAAGTTTGAATAGCAAAAAGTTGTTTCCATTTATTTATAAAATGAACTTGGGTTCCAATATAGTTTATTTGTTTAAATTTGTTCATAAGAAATTAGCTCAAATAAACATGCTCTTTCAAAGCAATGTTGTTTTGTTATTAAGTTAGGAGCAACTCAGTATTATAAAATGAATGAATAAATTAAATTTGATTTTTATTATATTTTCTTTTTTAAAATACATAAAGAAATAGCATGTTTCTTTAAAATGTAAAATATGCTAAAATTTTGAAGTTGAATTTCATAGGAATAAATACTGCTAATTTATGGAATATGTAGATCATTTTGGAATAAAAATAATTGGAAAACAATATGTAATTCTTTTAAAAATTTTATGTTTGAATTGATCTTTTAAGAAGTTATTTAATCACTGGGTGGTGTTAAAATACTATATAGTAGCTAGCGGCATTCAAAAATTAATTATGTTGAACTAAGTCTTATTTAGTAAGAAATTTAAATCTGCAGGGCCAGCTCGTGCCCTTTTGTCAGTCTAGGTTAAGCATGAGAATCCTGTCCTTCCCTTTCAAGATATTAAAAAATCAAGAAAAAATTATTCATGTATTTATATGAGAAAAAATATGTTTACTATTTATTAAAAAATAAATATTTACAAAAAAATGTGCTTATAAATGATTTTTGTTCTTTAGTCATAAAAATCTGTTTGTTCTTTTAATTGTTTGAGCTCAAATGTTTAGGCTACTTTAGACTCAATAGAGAAAAGTGCTAATGCATTTAATATTTCTTGAAGCATGATGCTTAAAATGTTGGTTTTTATGTTTCAACATGAAAAAACTTCTCTTGGCACTAGCAACAGTTACAGGCAGTGTTAAGATAATTTCAAGTGAAATACAAAAATCTAGATAACCCTCCTTTGGTCCGTTTCTATATATATATTTGTCAGAAATATAATTGCTATGCTAAATGCAGCTTTTTGAAGAATCACCTTTTTTTATTTATTTTTTTGACAAGACATTTTACGGGTAATAATTAAAAAAAATAAAATTACTATATTTAATTTTTGCCGTTCTTTGGAACTGCCTACCCAACCCCCCCTCTAGAGCTATACCTGCAAATCTCTTCAAATTACATCAAAAGTTTTCTTCTTGGAAATGTTTCAAAGAAGCAAAGGTTATTGTTGGTGTGTCCAAATAGAAGCGATGGAGATTTTACCTTTAACTTTTGACATTTCTAAGTTTCGCAAACTTTTAGTGAGTTGTATTTTCCTATACAGTTTAACAAACAAAACAAAGTTTAATACTATTGTGCTGATACCGTTCATTAATTATGAAACTTTACTTGAGGCTATAAAGTTGATATAACTTAACAATAACCCTCTATGCAGACAGTTGTTTAATATGCAACTAGGAAATATTTGTAAGTTTCATAAGAATGTTAGTGATGAAAACAAACACAAATTTTATTTAGTCTCTTTAATTCAACACGCATCATCATTGGACATTTCAGCCTCTGTAGATCATGTGACACAACCTAATCCATTCGTGTTAATCTCCTGAGGCTTCTTCTGCCATGTGTTTCCAATCCTCACCTTTTGCGCTTGGTCAATTCAGCTCATCCGTGTTCTTCCAATAGTTCTTCTATCCTTATCCTTAATCTGTCGAGCTTACTTAGGCAGTCTCATATTCCTTCATTCTCATTACATGCCCTAAACACTGAAACCTTTTCCTTTTCAGTGTATCTTGTAACATTTTCAATACCTCTCAGAAACCTCAGCTCTACTGCCTGCAATCTCCTTAAATCTCTCCTAAGTCATATCCTGGTTTCAGGTCATACATCAATCTTGGTTGATAATATGACATGTATAACACAAATTTGGCCATTTTCCCTATCTTCCAGCACCAAATTAAAACCTTAACCAATCTTCAATATCCTCTGCCCTATTTCCTGCTGAATCTTACTTTCTAGATAGCAGAAATATTCCACCCCTTCAAGTTACTTTGTTGAGAGTGAATTTCTAGCCCACTTCATTGTCTTGCTCTTTTACACGCTCATGTCTCCATCATTACCGATACATATTTTTCATATATATATTGAGTAGGTTTGTATTTAAACAAACACGTTTTTCCAGATGGCATTCTGATAGAATCTTTGTGTGAATATAGAAAAATAACAGTAAGACAAGGATTTAAATTTAAAGCTGGGTGGCCAGCATTCAAATCCCTTCCAATCCAGGAGCATTTGTTCAATCTATTATTTGTGGCAATAATGCAAAAATATTAAAATTACCTAACTCAATTTACATTCATAATTTAATATTCCCTTATTTTTTTTATGAATTTACATTTAATATAATATCTTCAGTGTCCAAGTGAGCCATTCCAGTTTACAACAAACAGTTCATCAACTTTTGCTGGAATGTTTATCAGTTTCCAAAATGCAGCAACTCCCTTAATAAAAAGAAGAGATTGATTAAATTTTCATTCTGACTTAGAGCTTGTCAAAGATATTTAACAGCAGTGTGTTATTTTATTTAGCTCAATGTGACAAGTTTTAAATAAAGAATGTCAGAACAGTAGGATGGTTTATGAAAAGTAGCAACAGCAGCATATGTCGCCACACACACACACACCCTACTGCCCAAAATAATAAATTTACATTTTAATTTCAATAATTTTTAAAATATAGATGGTAGGTTGTACACATTTAAACATTAAATTGAGTAAAATGAAATGTTCAGAGTGTTAAGGAAATAAATATGTACTAAGTCAATGTTCTTTGCCCCGGCAGTGCCTTAACTCACTCGTGATATGTACAATGAACAAGAATTGGCTTCATCAATTAATTAAAATTATGTTATAGAGGAATTTAAATCAATAACATCTCTGATACTTGCTTGGTGGCCACATGGTCTAAGGTGTAACTCTTGCAATAGACTAGACTGCTGATGATAGGGAGATCGGGGTTCAAATCCCGGTCAGGTGTGCTGATGGTGGTTTTCCACTTTGCCTACATGCGAATGTAGGTACATGTCCTCTATATTCAACCTTCCTCATCTCTAACTATCGTAATTAGTATATAAGGGTATAAGCCGAATGGGTATTAAGATGTGGTGCTAAAAAAAACCGGCAAGAAGTCAAAAGTGATGGGGATTTCAAAAATGAAGAGTCGTTGAAAATCAAAATTAGAAACCAGGAGTTTGAAAGGAAAGAGCAGTTCTAGTATCTGGGATGCCTAATGCTCCAAGGAAATAAAGTTGAGCATCGCCATGGTCGAGGAAGCTTTCAACAAGAAGAGGTTAGTGTTGATATAATACTACAATACAAGAGGCTACTGTTGACATAATACTACAATACAAGAGGCTACTGTTGACATAATACTACAATACAAGAGGCTACTGTTGATATAATACTACAATACAAGAGGCTACTGTTGACATAATACTACAATACAAGAGGCTACTGTTGACATAATACTACCATACAAGAGGTTACTGTTGACATAATACTACAATACAAGAGGTTACTATTGACCAGCAAGTTTGGAACATAAGGAGAAACTGATGAAATGCTACATTTGGAGCAAGTTGGACTCTTAGGAAAATGAAAAATAAATACTTGAAGAGCTTTGAAATTTGGTGCTGGAGAAGACTTGAGAAGATCTGGTGACAAATGAAGTATTAAGAAAAGTGGGTAAGAAGATAACCATTTTGAATAAGATTCTTCGGTACAAAGCAAACCGTATCAGACACATACTCAGGAGGAACTGTCGTTTGCACGACTTAATTGAAGCCAAGGTTGGGGGGAAGAGAAGCTAAGGAAGGAGGATTCAAACATTAAATGACTTGAAGGAAAGTAAATTCTGAGAGCTCAAGGAGGAGGCACAGGACAGGGCACATTGGCGGTCTAAGTTCACTGACAAAGGTATGGACTTTTCAGAGAGAATAAATAGTAATGATAATAATAATGATCTCCCCTGTTTTATGCACACCCGAATGAACTGTAATGTGCATGCCATTATTAACAGCAACTGTTAATACTTTATAGTGCACCTTTATCCCCTTCCATTTTCTCCATCTTATTAGTCATGCTTGCAGGTTCATTAACAGTTTAGTTGTAATCAGAATGTCTAAAGAAATAAATTCACTATTTATATGCAATAGGTTTTTATACTTTCAATAGAATAATATAAATATAAAAGTTGAAAGGCAAAGTGGAACTATCTTAGTGCTCTGTGAAATGACTTCAACCAAGTTAAGTCTAATGTATACTCTTGAAAAATGAATCAGTGGAGTGCAGCTACAATTTTAATGAATTTGAGTTTAACAAAGCTAAGTTTCAATTATTTATGCCATTATAGATTTAAAGTAAGAAAACTTCCACCTTATTCACAGATACAAAGTACATACTACATGTTATAGAAAGTTAACCAAATATTCACTAAATGGAAGCATCAAACAAGTGAGATTATCTTATATGCTTAAACCCAGGTTGAGTAGACAAGATTTGCATTGCCTCTTAATTTTTAAGACAATGCAAAAAAATTAGTAACAAAATCTACATTTTTAAATGGTGGCCTACCAACAAAAATGTACCTAATAAAAGTAACAGCCATAGATAAACAAATTTGCCATCCATATTAGTTGGTGCTTTTATGAACCCACGCTAATTTTAAATGTTTTCACTGTTCATCAAAACCTAGGCTTTGCGTTTCAATCTGGCATACCAAAATAAAATTCCAGAACAAAAAAAAATAATATATATATATATATAATGTATTTTATAATTGTGTCAAATTTGTCAAAACTTTTGTTTGTATTTTGCATAAAATGTTCAATAAGTTCCATTGATTAAAAAAAATATTTTTCTCCTAATACAAATTAGTTTTCAGGGTATCAATAATTTGGTCAAATTATTTTTTATCATAAACAATAAAACAATCAAAGGTAAATATTGTAAGTAGAAAAAGTATTTACTAACAAAGTAAAGTGTCTCTTCAATTAACCCAATTAAAAGATGATTCAACAATACAATACTATCAAACAGTTTTATTGTAAACTGATGTTTTAATTTCAACAACTTTTGTTAAAATTCAAATGGAAGACTAACTTTTCAAATCTTTCTATAATCAATTTAACTGACAATGTGTTTGCTACAATGCTCAACAATCCATGACACCACAAAAAAAAACCAAGGTACAATTATCAGTTCTAATAATAGTTAAATAAATACTTAAATATTAGTTTGTATCCTAGCAATGGCAATTGCTAAATGTGTTTTAAAATGTCAAGTTTATATATATTATGAATATATTGAATTTGTGTATGCTGTATATTGTTGTCTATGAATTAGATTGTATCAAGCATCTAATAGTTTCAGGATGAGGTGATAAAAATTAACAGTTTGCAAATGATAATTCATTTCTGTGGGTGGCTAGTTTTTAAACAATTATTATAGGTGAATAGTGGGTTTTGACAGCTGTTCCTTGTCTGGAAGCAAATCTAGACACGCTCAGTGCATACAAAGTGAGGACAGAGGAGGGGGGAAGGTGGGAAGCTAACAGCTCACATTCGGACAGTTGCAGAGATCCATCTCCACAAAAATTATCAATAAATATATTGATGGAAGGCCCACAACTGATCAGTCTGGTATTAAGATAAATACAACTTTCCATACATTCAAACATACAAATATAGGAGTTATAAAATGGAACCCAACAAAAGATACTCTTTAAACTACATAATTAAATACAAGTACACCTCTAAATGTTTACTGTTCAACTGGATATGACAGCAGGATGAAACTCGGCGGCATTCATTACAGGATGTAAGTGTTGTGGTCAAATCATGGAATTTTTGCTACAAAATATCAAAAAGACTAGTTAAGTTTATGATAAATAACCTGTGTACAATGGCCCCAAACTTAGACTCCTTACTGTGGAGATCCTGACGAACCTTTGGTGCGTATTGTCAGAGAAGAGCCATTACTCGTGGGAATATTTAAATGGAATGATGATGGCATGGTATGTGAGAGAATATTCAAATATCTGAGGACTGACGTTTTCTAAATAGTAGAAACTATAGCGCCTAAATATCTGCAAAGACATCAACCTCAGAGACAGAATCAAACCAAGCGTTCAAACCTTCACATACTACTAAATACACATACTACAAGAAATATGTCTTTACAATTTAAAATAGTTCAAGAAATAACAAATTAGATGTTACCCTGACATTACTTGTACACATCTTGGACCTAATTTTACTTCACAAAAACAACCGGTAGACCTAAATAATGTTTAGGACATGTCATAATTACGGAGTGGTATATAGTTAATAAGGTTTTAGTCTTATTTAGTCATGTCTCCATGACAGGTGGCAGTTTTACCGCTAGGTTTATTGTAATGAAGTAAAATGTTTAAAAATGAGGTGGCCCAACGGCTAGATAATTTTATAATAAAAGAAAGTGATAAAACTAAAGAAAAAGGAAAAATCAACTACTAAGAGTAAATTTTATGAAGAAAGCCCACCTAGGGAAAGAGGAAGGATTACTCCATTGTTTGTGTACTATGTACTTTCTTCTTCTTTGATATAAAGGCAACAATGCCGAAATATTATGATATTTGTGTTAAAATGTGTGTGTGACTACTTCTATTATAGAAGACAGAAGAAAGGGAGAAGATGTCACCTTTGTGCATTTGACTCTTCCCACATCCTTCCTCTTTCCCTAGGTGGGCTTTCTTCATCAAATTTACTCATAGTAGTTGATTTTTCCTTTTTCTTTAGTTTTATCACTTTCCTTTATTGTAATGAAGTAAAGAAATCTAAATACAACATTTTGGAGACATATGGTTATAAATGAAACTTGTCTGCAATCATTTACAAAGCTATAAGTATTATTACTAAAAAAATGTGTGTACAACATACGATTTAACTTTTAACTTATGATTATTAGCAATACCAAAGGCTAAAATAATAAATCAATATATGGAAACTAATAAAAAGATGAAAAAGATAATTATTATTATTATTATTGCGTCTTACTACCCGTTCGGTTTATACGCACTTACGCTAATGTGTAATGGTAGGGTGATTGTGAGATGTGAGATGAAATGGAGGACCTACAGTTTAACGTGGAATCCGAACCACGGTGGAGCCCTGGCATTCCTCACATTCACAAGATGTCTTGTTAGAGGTGAAGGAAGAGTTTGGTAAAAAAAAAAAATTAATTAGGAAATGGGGAAGAGGGGTCAACACAAAATGGTGACAGTTATTTCTACACTCTTCTTTAATATTATATGTGACTTTAGTTTAAATACACAACAAATGTACTACTTTGACCTTTATCAAATAATACACAAAACAGGCATAGAGCATTTAAAATAATCAATAATTTTTAATTGACAAATACATACTTTTAAAACTAAAAATAAACAAAGTTTTATTTTTTCATAGCTTTTTTTCCTTCTCCTTTTTTTGGCTTTACTTTTCCTCGAAGTGCCCTCATCCTTTTCATTTCTTCTTTGAAGTCTTGATGCTCATCTCGAAACAATCCGTAATGGCGCAGTTTCATAATCAAATTGTGTGTCTCGATGTGACGAGGATAGTAATCAATAATATCTCGCCTCAGCTGCATCGGCTTCTCACTAAACATCTTTACAACTTTGTAGGATTTAGAGTTTGTTGGTCTGACAACTTCACCAAATATTCGATTGCTGAGTTGGTTCATTTTCCGAGCATAGCTAGTGCCAATCTTGGCTAGCTCCACATATGACACATATTTACTCATTTTTTACAGAAGTTTTTAAATTATGATTGAAACATCTGAAACAGGAATCATGAATTTGTAGATCATGTGATCAAATCATAATTGGCAACTTAACACAAGTGTGTATGCATGTGTACTAATAACATGTATTTGCATCTATGAATATCTAACATCTACACTTAAAATGATATGTAAATTTTTTTAAATAGTGAATATTCAAAATTTAACATTCAATTATTTCCATAAACAACTTAAATACTAACCAAAGACAAATTATTTTTATTGGTATGTTTAAAATCATGGTTAATTAGGTGGTATGATATTTAGATGTTTTACAGTAAAATCTTGTGATGTTTTATTCTAACTCTAAAATTAAAATCTGAGAGTTTATTATATGATAAATAGTACCGTTTAATTGGTTTTCAAAGATAAAAAAATATTTAAGGGTAGATAAATTATAAATGATTTATTGTAAATATGAAATATTTCAAAAATTGGTTTTAACAATTTTGTTCAAAATATGTAACTATCTTGGATTGAATTTTACATTTAATAAATAATAATGCATTTTAATTTTTCTAAAATAATGGCTGTAACTATTTCATCATTAATTAATATCTAAAGATTGGCTCATTAATATTATCAAAAAAGTGCCGTATATTTTCTGAGAGAACCTATTAAAATGTCATTTACCAATTTTTAAACTTTTGTATTCTCTAGGTCAAAGATAAGTGAATAGGAATCGAATATGACCAAGTATTTAGATGGGATTGTGGTATTTTAGGGGGGTAAATTTTTTTAAATTAGTACCAATACGTCTGTATCCTTTGCGTGTTCTTAATCAAAATGGGTAATATGATAAACTTATTTTTAATAATGAAACTATGAAAGAATGGTTGAACCAATTCTGACTTGAATGAAAGGTTAGGAGTCCAATATATGGACCAAAATACTGTTCAAAAAAAGCACTAGTCTTTTCACTTTGATAACATAATCTTATTATTGGCAATGTTTACAAGAAAATAAAAACACAATAATTCAATTACTGCCGAACAAATACTTGTCTTCTTAGCATCATATTCTTAGCCAAGATTCCTTTTTCGTGCAGCATACAGAACATTACTATTTAAGGAATGGTAATTCCAAACTATAAACTGAGAGAAGATATTACAAAGGGAATATATCTTGAACAAATAACTTCCTTTCTTCCAATAACCCTGATTTTCTTAGCGGATGTTCAGCTTTTTGCTATATGTAGGCCCTAAGGTGGCTCATCAGTAGAATCATTCTTTGTTTACATCTCCATTTAAACAATGACTTGTGTTTGATTGTATACCAAAAATAAAATATTTATCTTTGGCTAAAAATATTAACATACCAATTTTTATTGCAATAAATAAAACAATTACTGCTAAAATCTGTATTACGAAACAAACTAACTGTAGAAGGTTAAAATAGTATTATTTTGTTAGTATTGTTGCTTTTTTTTAAAAAAAATTGAAATATTAGTTGTGTCCCAAAATGACGATTGCCAGTCCTGACACATCTTTTGCCAATATTCTTTGATTGAGGAAATCAATTTCCTAGTCTGGCAAATCATTTCTTTGATATTTCACATTTGGACCACCAAAATGTACAAATATTGTGCAAATTTTAATTTTAGAATATGTGGGACACTTAAAACTAGAGGCCTTACCCAAATAATTGTCTATACAAATACACAATAATTATCTACAACAACTGTATTTTACCTTTTTTTCATAGAAAACCCAACTCTTGGAGACGATATAAAATTATCTTTTCATCTAATTTGAAGAAATCTTGAGCATTACAAATGAAACATGATGTAACCTCAAGCAAGAATCCATCCCAACTAAACCACCTACAACCGACACACCTGTGAGATGACACATTACAAATGTAAAGGCCCAAATTAATGCTAAAATTTTTATTTTTACACAAATCTAACTTAAAAATCTTCAATAATTAGGTTGGGTTGGGTAAGAACCATAGTTTTATTAATCATATTTAAACCAACCTTTTATGAGTTAGGCCTAATAGGCTATAAATTAAAATTTTCAAAAATATTGACCTGCTTCAGTGGCCACATGGTCTAATATGTCATTCTTGTGTTAGATTAGATTAGATTACCTATGACAAGGAGATCTAGAATTGAATATCATACGGGTGTATTAAGGATGGCTTTTACAAAATAATTTTCCACTCTCCTTTTGTGCAAATATGAGTACACTTCCTTTGGGTTAAACCTTTTTCATACTTATCCCACTGTACATAATTAGTACATACTCGTATAACCTGAACAGGTAGTAAGACGCAGTGCTAAAGAATTAATCAAAAAAATAGTATTATTATTATTATTATCGCGTCTTACTACCCGTTCGGGTTATACGCACTTACGCTAATGTGTAATAGTAGGGTGATTGTGAGATGAAATGAAGGACCTACAGTTTAACGTGGAATCCGAACCACGGTGGAGGCCTGGCATTCCCCACATTCACAAGATGTCTTGTCAGAGGTGAAGTAATCAAATAAACAATTTAATGTTTTATCAGAAAGCTGGGGGGCCGCAAATAATAATGTGGTGAGTCTTACCTTACCTTATTATAACACTGTACTTCACTTTAGATACCAAATCATTAAACATTTAATACTATCAATAAAATAAAAATACTCACAAAGAAATGGTGAATTCAATAATATTATAAATACTAAGGCCCAGATTTTGATTACCTAAAAATGATCAAAAAACGAACTAGGTCTAAGCCAATAAACTATAAAAAATTACTTCTAATTAAAAAAATGACCTTAGCAAAGAGTCATTATAAATGCACATTGCCAAATCAAAGATGTGCTTTACAAATATAAAGTAAAAATTATATATAAGAACACTGAAATTGGAGCTAACCCATTGAATGATATTCAAAATTATCTCCAAATGTTTGCTTTAACATAGCTATAGAGTTTCAAAAACTTATTAGAAATTATTCACTTCTTAAGGCTCCTCTCACAATGGTACCACTAACTTCCCATTTTCATTATATTCAATATGAAGGTACATTCCAAAATTATTATTATTAGCACCGCGTCTTACTACCCGTTCGGGTTATAAGCACTTACGCTAATGTGTAATGGTAGGATGATTGTGAGATGAAATGGAGGACCTACAGTTTAACGTGGAATCTAAATCATGACGGAGGCCTGGCATTCCCCACATTCACAAGTTGTGATTAATGCGCATCTTGTCAGAGGTGAAGGAAGGGTTTGGCAATCAGATAAATCTGTGCTGGTACCGAAGATTGAGCCCCGGACTCCCAGCACAGAAGTCTGACACCTTACCCCTAGACCGCCAGGTCACCTACCAAAATAATTGATAGTATGTTACTCTTCAAGAAATATTAAATAATAGAGTAAAATTCGCCTAAAATGAATAGGTTTCGTCCACCAGGATTCAACTAATTATATTTTAACTACTATCAATACACTTGAAACGTGGTGTTTAAAAATTAAAACGTGTTTTATTTTAGATTACTTACTTAACCAACAAGGGTTTCCAAAGTTTGTTTACGCCTTTGAAAAACCCAGTGCTACCAGGGTCGAATAACGAAATTACCAATAGACAGATATTTAATAAGGAAGCTTATTATTAAACTTTGCCACTTTAAAGAACCTTTAACAAAAAATAACATATTTTTTAAAACAAATGGTAGTGAAATTTGTTTAATCTTTTAATCATAGTTTTAATTTTTTGAGACTTAACATCCTTCCACTTGAGCTTAATTTAAAATATTTACTCTAAACCTATATATCCTTTATCTATGCTCTAAACTTCAAATAATAAAGATAATACTGTTAAAACATTAAGGGCCCAGTCAATGGTGATTGGAAGTGAATAGTCGCGTCAGCGCCAGTCCCCAATTAACGGTAGCAGAAGAAAGCAATTGAGTTTACTTTGTCTCGGTGGCTCAGTCAAATCTACAGTGTTGCCAGAGCTATCGGCACTTGAGAGCCCACCTCTCCCCACACAATTCCAAAGAATGGGACTGAGTTGGCAAACAAAGCTCTAATTCTCTGCAACCTTTATCTCAGGTAGCAATCACCTCGTAATGAAAAGAGTCAGAGTCCAAAATTTGTACAAGACCTTGACTAGGGCTGTTAGGAGCAAAACCTAAGATTGTCCCAAATAGAAGGCATTGCATTTGTCAACTGGCTTGGGCTTTCATTGAAATTCATCCTGGCCATAGCATTCATAAATTTGAAGTTTTCAGGCTCTTACATAATATGTCCATTCGTAATAAAATTAGAGTATAGTCTGGTTTACCAGTGATGGGGAGGTTGGGCTTCAAAAACCGGCTGGGTGTATGCCCACAAAGAGTGTTTTATAAGGTTTTCCACTCTATCTTCACAAAAATGTGGTTACATTTTTCTAAAATTTACTTTACTAATCCCTACCATATTAAAGCATTTAAATGGGAATATATCAGGCATGTAGCTGTACACAATACAATAGGAACAATAATAATATTAAAGTGATAAACAAAAGTATCTTAGAAAGTAGAAACTGTACCATGCCAGAACTGAGAATACAAAAATTACAAAATTAAGAGAATAATAAATACAATTGTATTTGTATCTATACATTATTACATTAAAAACATTAAATAATAGTTAAATGGTGATTTATTTTAAAACATTTTATTGGATAAATAATAATGAAACAAATATTACAGAAATTGTCATTGATTAAATATTACTCCCGACACACGATTAAAAGCAACAATTACTATACATTGGTAATATTATTTAAATGCTAAAGCAATCAAAATAAAATACACAAAGGAAATAAACTATTATTCATTGAATAAGAGTTAACCTTGTAAGAATCATTATTGTTGGTATTTATCTAGACTAGTAAGCTTGGAGGTTTCTGTGGGTGATGGAACTGACAAAGAGTTCCCTGATAATCCAACAGTTGTTGAGTAGAGCTGAATGACCAGGGCTCAAATCCCCGTTCGTGTGTTATTTTTCTATCTTTACACAATCGCTCCATCAGAATGTCATCTTAAAACATATATTGGCTTAATTAAAAATAGTTTACAAATATTATATTGGGATTCTAAATTTGAAGTTTAAGCCAGGGAATATGTCTTTATAAAATCTTTAACTACGCGAATATGAAAGCTATCAACTGTTTCAATAGGAAATAAGCGTATAACCTGAAAAGGCAGTAGTAAGACGTCGTGATAAAATAAGAGTAAATAATGGATAAACTAAAGTATAGAAGAAATTTATGAAAGTACGAAGCAAGTTATTACTTACACACTCCTGGAGAGCCAGGAAAAGAGAGAAATTCAAGAACAAATTAAAAATTCTGGAATGTTAGTAAAATTTAATTGAAATATTTATATAGTGATATTTTGTATAGTAAGAAAAGCTAACTGAATAACTCGTATTTTTCTCCTTCCACACCCTCTCCCTTCTCTATCGCTTTTCTTCCTGAACAATAGTGATTGTGAGTGACTGCAAATATTTCTACATCAAAATCAAATCATTCTGTTCTAAACACCAATTTCATTACCTCACTAACAAATTTGATAAAGAATAAGGTTAAATTTCTATATACTCTCATTAAGTGTCCGATAAAATGAAAATTCCCTTTATAAAATCTAGAAAAAATAAAGAATTTTCTGGTTAAAAAATAGTGGTAGCCCTGAAAGTAAAAACAAATCAAAGCATTATTAAATACTGTGTAAAACCAATTTTTTAAATAAATGTGTCAACTGTAGCTTTAACTTAAAGGAACGAATTTTATGTGATTCCCTATTAATTATAAATCTGGTTGGTCATTATCAGGTTTACATCCCATGGGGAACAAATTTAAAATACAAACCAAACATCCACGCTAGCTATTGTTAGTAGATGAGAAAATACACAATATTAGAATTCAGTTTTCTTCGGCCACTTGAATTTGAAATGTGAGTTCCCCTGCCATGATGCCAAATGCTTTCAGTATGGGAAAAAACACAAATGCTACACGATTGTGCATAAAAATATTGAATTTTTCGACATTCGCCTATAAAGTAGAAATCAAATTAATTATTTAATAACACGTGTGCTCGTTTAATTTCCTTTTATCTTTTGAACTATTTCTTAAAAAACGAAATATTTATGTTATTTTATTAATCCTTATGGGTGGTGCTGGTAATGCAAAGTGTGAAGTGGCCAGAGCTGACATTTCGGTCAAAACTCGTATAGAAATTTTGACGTGTAAGAAACTGATTTAATGGAAACTGACTAAGTTTTGAACACGCATAAATACCCAATAAGATACAAATATTTTTGAGTGTGTAGCTCCTATCTACTGAAGAGAGGAACATCCACTCCAGCATTGTCCTCCATCGCCTCCACTATCAGGGCTCAATGTCTCACAGTGTCCCCCGGCAGGCTCATCATCTGGAAACATGACATTCAACATCGCCCTTGCAGTATCCGCAGCATCATCTGTAGCAAGACCGTCAACTCTTAGCCCAGCCACAACCTGCGCCTGTCGTGCCTTACCCATGGCGAGCTTGTAAACCAAGCCCCATGGGTCCTAGTTACCTGTGCTGGAGACGAACCCTCTCCAGCTTGCCTCCTTGGCTCTTCTCACCACCCACACGTGGTCGTTTCTGACCCTCACGTACACGCGTTCGGCCTCCGCGTCCTGTCTTCTCCTTCGTCTGTCCAGAGCGACCTCCTTCCTCTTCCTGGTCAGCTCTAGAGTCCACAAGGCCACCCTCTTCTCTAGCCTCCTCGGTCTCGGGATTGAGTGGTCGTAGGCAGATCTCACTCATCGCCTGCGTCATGACACTCGCCCTGGTTTTATCAAATACAAACATTAGTTGTCAACCATGATAAATCCAAATTTCTACAATAGTTATATTATGAATAGAGTCTATTACTTAAAACATAAATGTACACCAGAATAATTAAATTAAAATCACAGAGATGGACTCTGCTAAGTAAATAAACTTGAATGCGTACTATTACTTGAAACTTAAATTTTTCATTAAACTGATAAACATGAATGTTCTCATGATAATGTTTACTCAAAACTAATGTTGTGATACTAAACATAATGTGCTCATGGAAAACAACTTTCTTGCGTCGTTAACAGCCTCGGCAGCATGGATAGCTCGAGCAACAAATTACTACGAAACTGATTCGTTTTATCTTTAGGGAACCAAAATCCCATTAGGTTCTAATCCTGTGCCCATAACCTTTAAAAACATTTAAGTGCATAAGATATTGTAACTATCTACAAACATGTAATCTTGACAACTTACACGCATCGTTTCTCTTTTAATTTAATGTAAGCTTCCTTTTTTTTTTAACTTTATCCTCCCTCGGCCATTGGTTTGAAGTTCCGCAAAAGCTAGGTGCAGAACTTGAAGCACAGTATACAGATTGAGATTCAGATCTTAAGCTTGAACTTTATTCACTATGTTGGAAAAGATAGACATATCCAATGTTAATAAGTTTAATGGTAGTAACTATCAGCAGTGGAAGTTCCTGTTTAAATGCGCTCTACGTGCCAAAGGTACTTTCAGAATCACAAAAGATGAGGAAGCTATGCCTACTGGAAATGCAAATAAGGCAATCGACCTATGGCAGCAAAGGGATGCTGAAGCTATGTTTACCCTTATCACAGCTATGGAGCTCAGTCATATTGCCTTGATTGAAAATTGTAAATCATCTAATTAAATTCTAAGCAAACTAGTTTCTAATTACGAGCACAGATCAGAAAAAAATTAAATGATTGTGCATGGACGTTTCTATCATTATCAGTGGAGCTCAGCCAATTCAGTGGTTCAATACATCGCCAAAGTGGAAGCTCTTACCCGACAAATAAAATAAGTTGGAGATACAATCAGTGATATGGCTATCATGACCAAGATCATGAGTAGTCTACTTCTGAGTTTCAGACAGTCCTGGCTTTCCACGAGTGAGAACAAACAAACAATCGCCAATTTGACGTTACGTCTGATTGATGAAGAGGCGAATCTGACTATGAGGGAGGATCAATAAACTGCCTTAGCTTCTATTACTAACCGAGGAACCAGATTTCGTGGACATAAGTCACAATATTATGGAGCAGAATAACAAAGCAACCAAAAAATAAGAAATCTTACCTGCTACAACTGCCAACGTAAAGTCTACCTTGCCTTTGACTGCCGGAGTGAGAATAGAAATCACCCAGTTTTTGACAAAGACAAAGATAACCAGTCAAGTTTATCTGCCTTTAATGTGGAGGAAGCAAATGCACGTATTTCCTTTTTTCTGGTGAGAATACTTGGACCATGGATAGTGTGGCTTCCAGTCATATGACATGGAACATATATTACTTTGACAATTTTGAAGAGGTTAGTGATGGTTCTTCTATGCGTCTCGGTGAAATCCACAAGCTTTCTGGCAAAGGGAAAGGTGATGTGATGATTCGGAGGTTGCTGAGTGGTCACTGGTACGACTCGGTCATTAGAGACGTCCTATTGGTTCCGGACCTGAAAAAGAACCTTATGTCTGAAGGAAAAATCACCACGTTGGGAATTAAAATTGTTAAATCAGACAATTTTGTTGGAGTTTAAAAAAAATAAAAGTTGGTCGCTTATGGTAAATGCCAGCCCAATAACCTGTATAAGATGCTTTTTAAGACTCTAACATCAAATGAAGCCAATTCTGTCAATCAGACAAGTTTGAAGCTATGACACGAAAGCCTCAGCCACATCAATGTTTGAAGGAGTTAGTTTCAAAAAGCTTAGCTGAGGGTGTTGATCTGAGTGATTCAGACAATTTTTTTTGCCTTGCCGGTGCATATGGAAAAAAAAACCACAAGCTCCCATACAACAACCCAACCCACCAGAAGATGAGGGTCGATGAGTTAATAATATACAGTGATCTTGGTGTCAAACAGGTAGAGTTTGTAGGATGATTTAAGTACTTTGTTACCTTCAAAGATTACTACTATGGCCATATAGTAGTCTCTTTCATTAAACATAAAAGTGACACACTACAATGTTTTAAAGATTTTTGTAAGATTGTAGAGACAAAATACAAGCAAAGTGAGCAAATACTCTATACAGAATATAGTATAGAATACGTTAATGTGGAATTTAATGATTCTCTTTCCTCAAAAGAGATCATTCTGAGATAACAGCATCATAAACACTAGAACAAAACTCTCAGAGAGAGATTTGCGTACAATTGTAGAAAGTGACCGGGTGATACTTCGCAGCAGTGACCTGTCTCAAGAGCTTTGGGTGGAAGCTGTAAGTTATACAGTGTACTTATCAAACCGTACGCCTACTAAGCAGGCACATAGCTCCACACTCCTAGAACTGTGGACCAGGATAAAGCCTCAGCTGTCGCATGTAAGGACGTTTGGATGAGAAGTCTATTTGCTAGTGCAAAATAGAAGAAAGAAGTTGGATAAGAAGTCCAAGACGACGATACCTGTTGGATATGATATAAATTCCACCAACTTCATGATGTACGATCCTGACACTAGTAAAATTAGAATATCATGAAATGTTATATTCAATGAAGCACAACAAGGCTTTGAAAGCCTAGCCACTACGTGCCTACGAAAATTGACTGTGATAGAGAAGCTGAAGTCGAGAGTAAAGAAGACATCCTCGGAACCAGATCCAGGCGAGCCACAAGAATAAATTCTTCAAGAGGATGAATCACACAAGATTTATTGGCCTACTCATAAGCTCAGACTTTTTAGTGCTTTGAGCCGCCAGCAAGATTCACTGAAAATCTTCTCTGCGCTGAGGAAGATACTCCTAGTATCTATTTTGAAGCTGTTACATGCCCGGACAAACTCAAGAGGGGAAATTGCCATGAAAGAGGAAGTTGACGCCTTAAAGAATAATTACACATGGACAATGGTATCAATATCTGAAGGTAAGAAATCGATACGCTCAAAACGGATCTTTAAAATAAAAATAAATTCTTCGTATGAGATGAGATATAAAGCCCGTCTGTGTGAAATATGGTACACTCGAAAGTTGGGAATAGACTAAAATGAAACATTTCCCCCCACAGCTCGCTATGATTCAATCAAAGTCCTCCTCTCGATTGCAGTTATATTTTACTATTAACTAACCTAATTTGATGTCAAAACCGCATTCCTTAGTAGGGACTTTGAACAGGAGTTATAAATGAGTCCTCCAGAAGAAATACGGTTGGACTCAAATATTGTTGATAAACTCACGGTCTGAAGCAATCGTCACGATGTTGGAACCGAAAGTTCTACCAGTTCAAATATAACTTTTGCTTCAGGCAATATAATGGGGATAAATGTATCTACAATGCCGATGTCAAGGGGCATCGTATCTTTCTAATCCTTTTTGTCGAAGATGATCTGGTGATGGAACCGAATAAAACATCATGCAATGTTATAATCATTGCTTTGCAGAAGAGTTTTGAGATCACTATATCATATTCATAGATGCATTGACATAACTCATAAATGTGTATCCACAAACATTGGGTTATGAGACGAGAACTTTACCCTAAAGCCGTAAAAATAAAGGCGACATCTAAACATCTAAATAAAGGGGGGGGGAGAAGGTTGGTATGTTTGAAAAACTATAAGATACCCTTGCAGAATTTAAAAGAGTTTAAGTATAATTGTTTGTGGCTAAAGCAAGAAAAGCTGAATTATATCTTAAATCATTGTTAGAGTGAACAATAAAGAACTAAACTAGTACATAGGATGGCGGTAAAGACATAACAGTTAACAAGATTATCAATAGAGTGCAATTCTTTGTAGGGTTTCAGATATGCTACAACAGATAAGATTGAACCCTCCTTAACAAAAATAAGGAACAAACTGGAGGTCCAAATAACCAAAATCAAAAGCGGATAAAAAGGGGGCAAAAGGAGTGAGTGATTGAGTTCTGTGCTTTGAATAACCGAGTTCGAAGATTCTAAGCTCAGATCTCGCAACTTACACCGGTTGCGGAATATGATATGTGGACGGTTAACCTCATAGAAATCGTTAAAATGTATTCCTCTCAGAATTAAAGAGAAAAAAAATATTAAAGGTTACACAACATAAGGGATATCGTAAACCAACTCAACTAAATAAAGCATGAAGTGGCTTCAAGTTGATATTTATTTGATAAGACATTAATATCATATGAGAATATAAATAAGAAAATATGATTAAGATAATCATTAAAATTTACAAAAGTTTCCAACAAACCATTATTTCAATAATCTGGTAGCAGGCGAAGTTTCAATAAAGGTAATGACAATTTGTGTATATATATTGAGCGCCAGCATTAAAGAATACAATTATTAAATGAGGTATTAGCCCTGTAATAACATTATTTATAGATCACGACTCCAAATCGTACTTTCCTGACGTAATAAATATCTTGAAAATATTATCCTCACTGAGCATTTAAAAGTAAATACATCTCATAAGTTATTTACAATTAGTCCATAAGAAGTTTTCATAACAATTAGCTTACATACCAGTAAAACTAACGCTAGCAATATCAAAGCCATAACAAAATATTCAATTTAAAATTAAATACGTCTCATAAGTTATTTACAATTAGACCATAAGAAGTCTTCAATACAATTAACCTTCATCCCATTAACACTAACGCTGGCAATGTCAAAGTAATAACAAAATTTTAAAATTAAATACGTCTCAAAAGTTATTTACAATTAGCTCATAAGAAGTCTTCAAAATAATTAACCTACATCTCATTAAAAACTAACGCTAAACAATATCAAAGCCATAACCAAATATTCATTAGAACCTTTTTTTACGCAGAATAACAAGATAAATCTTAACGACATCATAGAAAAACAATCTTTCAAAGAATTAAGTTAAATTTAACGCTTTACAAAGATTCTAATTCTTGACTAAAATATCAAGATATTTTCTGCGTAACAAACAGAATTAAATATCGGCATTACAGCCCAAAGTTAACGAATGTCGATATTTTCACATACAATAAATGATTCACCCCAGAGCACATAATTAGATCGATATAGTCTCTAATAGATTTTTTAAATTGACTATACGATATAAATAAAAGATTCAAATATATTTGTATATAATATTTACCAAAAGGCCGAAAGAGAATTTAGAAAAAGATAAGGAAGTTAATAAATACATATAAATATATATATAAAAATATAGAGAAATTAATTACGAAGCCAAAAGTAATTTAGATCTTACATTTTACAAATCTTAAGCCGGAGCTTCTCCTTCCTTCAATTATAATAAAGTCCAAGAGTGACGACTGGTTGCCCTGCCACCACTATATAGAGAATTTAAACCAGAGATATCAGATGATGGGAAAAGGGGTAGGTGACAAAGAAATGGAACATTCGGGAACAAAATATGCGCATGACCAAAGATTCTACGCACGTCTCGGCGTTTGAGGTCATCCTAAATTGTATACGAGTGAAATGTCTTTGCCGCTATAGTCTTTGTAGCTCAAGTTCTTTGCGTCTATTTTCACAACAACAGACGATCAGTCTTACTTATGTCGATGGAGAGTGTCAATGTATGGCGCTTGGATGCGGATACCAGTGCGATGGGTTGAGTACCGAGTTTCTGGTTTATTTCTTGTGGTCCAATGCTACAAGATGACACACTCTATACATAGGACAATCAACCTACACACAGCAAATTGCCAAAATATTCAATCGACAGGATACTAATCCTTGTAGCGATTCTGCATATTCCGGCATTCACCTACGAGTTGCAGCAGAAGATGAATCAATAAAGTATGTACCATAAAGAGAAGCAGTTGGCACATTAATATTTATTTGTACGGTCAGTCACCCCGATATAACTTTTGCAGTGGAGAAGGTCAGCAAATATCGCAACAACTTTGACAAAAACCACTGGTACAGTGTCAAGAAAATTATTTAGTATCTCGAAGCTCCAGCCAACTATGGAGTCATGTATTTAAAGTCTGAGGACCCAATTACGATTGAGGGTTATTCAGACTATGATTATGCCAAAAACCTTGATACAAGACAATCGACAACGGGCTACATATTCAAGATCTTGGATGGTCCTATTACTTGGAGCAGTACTAGGCAGCAAACAGTAGCCCCCTCAACCACTGAAGCTGAATATATGGCGGTCTCAGCAGCATCTAAAGAAGCTATGTGGCTTAGAACTATGTTCATAGACATCCAGAATACCACGACCGTACTAAACACATACACATTCGCTATTACTACAATCGGGAGTAATTCTAACATGGTGACATCGAACTGTGATGCATCGCATCAAAGCATCGGCTTGCCAACCTCCTTACGAAGCCATTACCCTGTGATGTTTTTCAACGATTATGTGCTGAGTTGGTAATTGAGTTTCCTTGAAGTGGTGAATTAATTTTGTTTATTTGTTTGCTGAGTGTGTGTTCTTATATATATAGTTTTTAACGATGCCACTATGACATTAGAAAATTTTTTGCGGACACCCATTAAGGAAGTATGTAAGAATATAGTGATTCACACCTAAATACCTATACTCTACACTGTTGGAATCTCTTGATAATCTTGCTGTTATGTCTTGGCCGCCATCCTATGTATTAGTTTAGTTCTATATTGGTCACTCTAACAATGGTTTAAGATATAATTTAACTTTTCTTGATTTAGCCACAAACAATTATACTTAAACGCTTTTAAATTCAGCAAAGGTATCTTATAGTTTTTCAAACATGCCCTAGGGTAAAGGGCTCGTCTCATAACCCAATATTTGTGGATCCACATTTATGAGTTATGTAGTATAACTCAATGCACCTATGAATATGATTGCCACCATGTGTGCTCATATCGCAATATGTACCTATTTTTGAGTTTTGTGAGTCTTTAAAGCATTGTTCAGACTATTATAGCATAATATAAGCGATATATTTATATAATGTACATTAATTGATAACTGTATGCAGTGGCGGCTCATAGCTAGAATTAGTGGGGGTGCTGCTCCAGAAAATGTTTGGAGTTTGTTTTAAAATTGTGTAAAAGAAAAGAAAATATAAAAAGAAAATTTATTCAGGAACTTAATAAAATTTTATTAAAAAAATTTACTTACTTTAACTTAAATTATTACAGTTCAAGGGCATTTTAAGAGGATTTTTATGTTTCGTAATTTCACTAAAAAGATCATCTAGATTATTTTACAAGATACATTTCTGCAGCTCAATTAATTTGCAATATTCATGAATCTCAGTCCTACAATAGAATACTTTTAGTTCAGTTTCAAGCTTTTCTTTGTCAATCATTGGATAAGCTTCAGTAGTCAGTACTATCTCTTTTTTGGGATGTTCATTCTTAAATCTAGTGAAGCAATTCCTGTTTAACAATTTAGCAACTACTAAGGGTTTAGTGGAAGAATATCTATCCATTATATCAACACAATATCAAGTGGAAATAGGGGCGGGGTGCAGTTCCACAGTGCATATACACCAGCCACCACTGACTGTATGTATAAATTGTTACACACTAATATTAGATATCTTATAAAATAATTTGCCCTTAGATATTACCATTTCAATCATTTTATTAATATTTTCCTTTGTCACTCTCTATGATCAGGTTTTGAACTATATTCCCACCTAGTTAAATTTTTTTCTAATGTTGGCTAAAAAGGTTAGCTTATTATGGTAGCTTTGGAGCTATTCTGACTGCTTTTAAATCCAAATCTAGCTGATAAATAATTAACGATAACAATAACAACAAAACATTATTTTCAATTTGAAGCAAGGTTAACTCGATCCAAATATCTAATAAATACTTATTTTTCATGTTTTTTGAATTACGTAATTATGAAATAGAAGTGATACATTTTAATTTTGAGCCTCTCAAAAGATGTATTGCTGACAAAATGCTTTGCAGACGTCCCCCCAATTTTGTTACTTTCCTACTCATTGTTGGTGGATTGTTAGTTTCAATATTTTTCATGAAAAAAATAAGAGAACTCTATGATATACATCAAAAGTACTACAGGCTTGAAAACTATAAACAATTTGTAAGTAAGTGGTCTACTATGTGGGTTCTTTTGGGAATGAGTTTTTTTTAAATTAAGTTGCCTACCTTTCAAAACTATAATATACAATGGCTGTATCTAAATAGTCTACTTCACGCGCCGTTGACCCTTGACGTTCACTTGATAGTTGCATTAGCAATCACGTGATCAAGTGTAGATCCGACTGAATAGTCACGAAGTGTGTTAATGCACCCCTCAGACGCCCTTGGGTCTAATGACGACAGCAAGTTACCCTTGACACGCCGTCGAGGTGGTGTTTTATCGGCAATTGTTTAATTTTTAGTCTGCTAGAGATAGAGCTCGTAGAGTAATGTGATTTTTGATAATGTACGTTAAATATACTGGTTGTTTTGTAGTGTTGTATTGTGTTATGTTGGATAATTTGTTATGCGCAGTGAAAATAAGTTGCCACAAATCTTTAAGTGGCTAATTTGGGCTGATAAATGGTGTTTAAAATAGTTTCTAAAATCATTGATAGGAAGCAGCACTGTGGACTCGAGGGTGTGAAAAGGATATTTTGCTGTTCGAATAGTCTATTGCAATCTTCGATCTCAAGTGCATTTAAAGTGTAAAGTCATCAACTCAAGTGTACTTGACTATTCGGATACAGCCTATTTCATAAACGGAACCAAATAATTGAAAATGTAATACTGTCATTATTTTGGTCCAAAATGCATGAAGATAAAGGGGAGGTGAGAAGGTTACATAATGATGAGCTGCATACCCTGTACTCATCACCAGACATTGTTAGGGTAATAAAATCTCGCAGGTCATGCAGCGTGAATGGGAGTAGGCCTATCCAGAACCACATTCAAGGTATTGACTGGCAAACCCATTGGGAAGACACAGACGGGAGGATAACATTTGGATATACCCGAGAGAAAGAGGTTGTAAGGAGATAGACTGGATAGAATTAACTCTAGATAGAGATAGGTGGCATACTTTTGTAAGTGCAGCAATGAACTTTAGAGTTCCTAGTGCCATAGAGTAAGTAATACTGTCATTATATTCACAAGGAAATAGCCAATATACTATAATTATATTTAGACCTATTTCATATTATTTTACCAATTAAGCCGAGGTCCAAACCTTTGCCTTTTATTTCTTAAAATAAGCAAAATATTGATATCAATCGTACATTTTTCAAAACACAAAAACATAGAATCGATTTGAAATAAAAAAAAGAAAAGAAAATTAACCTATAGGCCTATAAGATAAAAGGCATTATTACAAAGCAAGGGTGGGATTCCTTATTTTGTCATTGTCAGATAATTAGAAATGTATAGGTATTTTACTTGGTGAAAAATGACGGTGCAACGATTAGGGAAAAAAACCTCTCTTTTCTCTTTTACGATTGTCTGTAAGTCATGTGTCTGTCACTTGAAAGTACATGGCACACCTCATACTATATTCTAAAGGATAGTTTTCTTAGACACACACAATAATTGTCACAATTTTGAGGTTTCTTTAGCAAATATTTATGTTCCCTTTGTATTTGTTATTCCTTCTGGGTAATGCAACAGTTGCATCATTTGTGAAATAACAATTAAAAATTTACTCTTTTCTTAAGTTACCAAATTCCCTGTGTTTTTCAGGAGGAATTCCCGTTTTCCCAGGCAACTAAGATTGAAGAAAAGAGTAGTCAAATTTAATTTTTCATCAAATTCACTGATGTGAATTCATGACTTATATGTTTAAAACATGAGGATTTAAGATTGGTGGGGTAATATATCTTCTGTCGCTTCACAGCCCTTGTTCAAGGGATAATAAGACAATATTTGAATCAATGTGCTTAATTCTTTGGTTCTCATTTTCTTCCACCCAAAGACTTGTTTTAAACATTTTGTTAAATTTTCCTAATTAACAAATATTCCAGTATTTTAACTAGATTTTGCAAAATTCCCTGTTTTTCCTTCTGTTTTAACTAAACTGTCTTTTTTTGTCTATATATTTGTTTGTCTTGCGACTGCCCTCAAAATGCAAGGACTAGTTTTAACAACATTTTGTGGGGACATTCTTGTAACCTAGTTCAAACAATGTATGCATGTACACATTTTTAATGTTCCCATCTGTTGTGAAACTGACATCTTAAACTATGAGAAAAATGGCTCTTCCCTATGAATATTATGTAATGTACTATTAAATATATTATTCATTTGTTGTCTGTCTTACTTGACCACAAAGGGAAAATATACATTTCAAATCCATAGGAGATATTTCATCTTGAAATCCAATGATAAATATTTAAGACTATAATAATAATAATAAACATGAAATATTTAGCATTTTTTGAATGAAGTGAGGTCTACTTTTTACAGATCTACTAATAAGACTGTAGATACAATAAGAACATGGAGGAGCGAGGTCTAATAACACTATAGATACAATAATAACATGGAAGGAGCGAGGTCTAATAACATGGAAGGAGTGAGGTCTAATAACATGGAAGGTGCGAGGTCTAATAACACTGTAAATACAATAATAACATGGAAGGAGCGAGGTCTAATAACATGGAAGGTGCGAGGTCTAATAACACTGTAAATACAATAATAACATGGAAGGAACGAGGTCTAATAACATGGAAGGAGTGAGGTCTAATAACACTGTAAATACAATAATAACATGGAAGGAGCGAGGTCTAATAACATGGAAGGAGTGAGGTCTAATAACACTGTAAATACAATAATAACATGGAAGGAGTGAGGTCTAATAACACTGTAAATACAATAATAACATGGAAGGAGTGAGGTCTAATAACACTGTAAATACAATAATAACATGGAAGGAGTGAGGTCTAATAACACTGTAAATACAATAATAACATGGAAGGAACGAGGTCTACCGTTCACAGAACTACTAGTTCGTAACTTGTTTTGTATATCCATCAGTTGAAACCCGTGCTCACTGTCCTTGTTGTGCTGTACAGATGGATGAAGTATCGGACTATATGAAAGTGGTGGAGAAGTCTGCCAACAAATCGGTGACGAGTCTGCACCAGCTTAACACAGTTTTACAACAACAACGGCAACAGCCCAGGCTGAGGAATGGAGCTCGATGATGGTGGGACGAGGAAACTGACACCATTCAAATATGATACAGTTTCTTTGATTGGATAACTGATTGGACCTTATTTGAAAAATGTTAAACCTATGTCGAGTAAGTTATTTTACTGGTAGGCAAGTTATATACTTTATAAAACAAGCTCATTGGGCCCATATTATAAAACTTACAATTTTGGTAGTAGGTTGATTTCTAAATTATTAAATACACAGATGGGAAAAGTATATAGTTCAGAACTCTTGAACAATTACTTACAGAACAAAACCAAAATAAGATTTTAAAATAATATTAAAAGCCAGTAGAATTTTTGTTTAGTTTTGAATTAATTTATTAGATTGAAATGAAACGAATCTAAGAGTTCTCCATAATAGTGTGGTTAGTTACTTTCGACTGATTATGAAAATAATAATGAGTCCTAACTTATTTGATAAATTTAATTTTCTAAATAAGGGAATCTAATCTTAAGATAATTTCAGATATCTTAAACTTTAAAATGAACTTATAAACCAACTGGGTTGTCCATTAGATTTATATAATATTATTAAACACGCAAGCAAATACCGTAGAACTCTATTGAGGGCATATATCAGATAGTTATTGCACCAACATATTATGCGTGAGTCGTCATTATCATAAATTAGGAAATGGTGCGACATTGTCTTGTATGAGATATTTGTGGGAAAGTGGTGTAACGGGAAGAGTTGTAGCTAATGTTATTTTACATTGATGTTGGGTTGCTACCGTTTGACAGTAATTAAACTTGACAGAAACAATATTTTGCAAACAAATTATTTGACAGTAGCGCCTTTTGAAATAAAAATTATAAAAAAGTACATGGCAATAATGATATTTTAAAAGAGTGAATCAAACAGTTATAGTATGATTTTGGTAGGAAGAATAGTAAAAGTTAGCTACTATTTAGTAGTTACTAAAACAATTTTGATATATTTATGCATCCAGTCATGTTATCTGCATCTGTCACCATTTAGAGATATTATCAATACCAATAGAATGACACGATTAATAAATTAAAATGTTACTAATGTTGGCCGCAAAAAAATAAGTTTGAATTTTCTCTACTGTTCTTCAAACGAAAATCAAGGTAGAGTTAAGCAATGCCAAGCTATGTTATTTTCGTGACACACATTTGTATTAATTGTTACTATCAAACTCTAAAATAAACTCTTTTATCAGAATTTGATGAGACAGGTCCACTTCAGATACGGTAATCCACAATTTTGGGAATTTTTCATTGCTAGAGATGTAAAAAATTGGACATATCGTGGCCATGGCACATTTATTTAGAGTAGCTGTAACGAATAATCTCTTTTCTGTTAAAAGCAAAGACAGTTTTAAAGGCCTATGACTAGTTTTGGTGATAATTTGCAGGTCGATCATCCTACCTTTTAACAGTAACTGCAGTGTTACTGTATTGTATTTTGTAGATCTTGTAATCACTGCTTTTCAGTTAATGTTAATAGTTTTGTTTTCAATCAAAGAAGTTTCCTAGATAAACTTGTTTCTAGTGTATTGCAATTCTAGGCACCAGCTTTATCATAGCTATTACTAAGTTCACAGAAAATCATCTTGTAAAATTTCTTATTTATGCTGATAGCGTTAACATATCAAATTGAATGGGGGATGCTGATTATAATGCATCAGTTTCACTCACAACACACTCAACATGTCCTTGGCTGATATTGCAACCTTAGCTATAAAAATAATACATATGATATCATATTCTGAAAATTGAAAAATGACACCTGGACACGGGAATCGAAACCGGGACCTTCGGCTTAGTACGCCAATGCTCTTACCACTGAGCTATCCAGGATTCGTCCCGTGCCCATGGTCATTCTTCACTCATAGTTTAAGGCAGAGTCTCTATCTAGATATATTCTGAAAATTGAAAAAAATGACACCTGAACACGGGAATTGAACCCAGCACCGTTGGGGTACTAAGCCAAAGGTCCTGGGTTCAATTCCTGTGTCCAGTTGTCATTTTTCAATTTTCAGAATATGATATCTAGATGGAGTAATTCCTCACTAAAAGCATATATAATAGCTTTGGCTATTTGATTCATTAATATGCGATCCCGTACAATTATAATAATTGTACAAATAGCTGTAATAAGTCAACTACCGAGTCGAAGGTGGCTGCATTGTCTGATTGCTCGTGATCTTAATAGATTGGTAGTCGACGATTTCCGCACGTCCATCTTAGACTCTGCCTTAAAATATGAATGTAGAATGACCTTGGGCACGGGACGATTCCTGGATAGCTCAGTGGTTAGAGCATTAGCGTACTAAGCCAAAGGTCCCGGGTTCGATTCCCGTGTCCAAGTGTCATTTTCCAATTTTCAGAATATTTATAATTTACTCTCAAGAGAAGATAAACTCTTGTCCTCGAATTTACATTTAGTACAATCAGCCGGGATTTCGATCTTAACATCCCTTTCCTCAGAAAACCAGGTTAGGGGAGCCACAGGGCTTTTGCTGCATGTTTTTATATTTATTAGTAAAAATGGTGGCCAAATATATTCATCTTCTTTAAATATTCCACAGCATATAGTGATTTCATTTCTTGTGAGCTGTATGAGCTACTTGCCATTGCTGTCAAACAATTATTACTGTCAAATGTTGGCACTATGAAATATTTAATGTGAACTAATTTTACTGTTGAGAAACATTACCGCAAAATATTTTTTCTAACTTGACCATATTGTCAAATAGTTACACCTCATTGATAAAATTCAAATCATAACGTTAAACATTACATTTAAATAAGATTATTTTTGAACATATTGTTTATTAGTTTCTAGACTTTGGGAAAAATAAATATTTTAGTTAGGCCTAGCTTAAATGAAAGAACAGCACTATCAAGTTGTATTGTGATAACATTCTAGAGTTGGTTGCTAAGAATAAAACAACTAGTATTTACCTAAAACTGGCATCAGTTTGTTCCTCAGTAAACTACATGGCAGTGAAAACTGGTTTATTTATAATTGGATTGAAGAAGCATTTCAACTGTGAAACTGTATTATTATTAGCACTGCGTCTTACTACCCGTTCGGGTTATACGCAGAGAGACTGTAAACTATTATTTTAAACCGCTGATATTATTTTCCTCGAAATAAGAATAATGTGTACATAGTTACTACAGTAAGATATATATATAATTTTATTTATTAGGGGCGTGCAAAGGTCGAATTTTTAAATGTAAAGGGTAGTAAGACGTGGTGCTAAGTATTTATATTTATTTAAATGTGAAGCAACACTTGAAACAAAATTTAAGTAAAAGTTAAAGGTTATTGTTGTCACATATTAAGTGCTTTTAGGTAACGATATAAGAATAGAGCACACTTTATTATCTTATGATGATATAATTGAATTGTATAGTTGTTTTGAAAATTATTATAATATGTTGAAATACCATATTTAATGAAATATTTAAATTAGGTTATATCTAATTTTTCTTTCTTCAAATTGTTTCGAAGATGCAAAGGTTATTGTGAGTGTCAGAGTCAAAGTGAAGAAGGTTTCACCTCTGACTTTGTCATTTCAAAGCTTCATAAATCCCTATTATTTATAGACTCAACACAGTTATTAGTTGTAGTGTAAGCCAGTGCTACATTTTAGTACATTAAGTAACTGAGAAGAGAGATCAATACCTTCATCATTTGTGTGACTGTTCTAAGTCGTAATCAGGAAACCTCCAAAAATCATGTTTTACAATTACTGTCATAGTATTTCATCCTGCCCTAAAATAATTATTGCTAGATATTACTTATTTAAGATACTCTTCCAAACACTTCCTAGCAGAGAAAATAGTGAAACTAATTGAGATTAATATGGGCTTTTGGATTTTATATCATCCATTACCGTTTCCAGCCTGTGGCCTGGGTCAGGTTATTATTCAAGCCATATATTTTCCAATATCGGCTGGATAGGCCTGCCGTAGCTTCATATGCCTTATAATCTATCTAGACTAGGACAGGCACAGCATCCAGTCCCCGGCCGTTAATTTATAACTGTGAAAGGGTAAACCCACATTTCACCAATGATAACATTTTCGGCCATGTCAGGAATTGAACCAGGGACTCTTAGCTCAGTACACATAAATGCTACCAACTGAACTAAGGTGTCAGCGTTTAGGATGGAATAGCAAATTGTTACATATATTGTAAGTAAATTATTAGATTTATAATTGGATCACCATAAGAAGACCCTATAAACTAAAGCCAGCATTGACTAAAGATCACTAAATTGGTCTGTCAGGTGCAATAGTTGCATAACAGTTGGCATACAACACCTAGATTAACTTAGGGTTACAGGTACTAGGGGGTGTTCAAGCTATTATATGATTTAGCTGCAAAACATTATGTTTAGACAAACAGAAATTATATTCTGTATTAACCAGTAAAGCAAGCACATCCAGCAGAAGGCTCGTCCCCAAAAACATTGTAATGTGCTTCCTCCACGCTCACCCATACTATGCCTTTTGTCTTTCACACGCCCGCACGTCACGTTGCTGTTATTGGTTTTACCTGCAAAGAGTAGCTGGCTCCGTGCGAGTGTATGCACGCAGATTAAATAGCCATTTTAATTGTCTTCTCATAGTGATCCAGCCAGATATTGCCACAGGCTCATAAATGGCAAAATACATACATTTGAAAATAATACTTTTCCCACCCACCACTCACTAAAAGCCGATTTAAAACCCTCTAGATAGTCTTCCTTCACCCCTGACAAGACGTGTATTAATCGCAACTTGTGAATTGTGATGATTAAGATGATAATAATTAATAATAAACAATAATAATGATACATAATTACTAATGTCGTCAATAGCTTCTTCCTACTGTTTATTTAATGTTGTGTGCCTGCCTGTCACCTTCTTCATGACATACTTGCACATTTTCTCAAACTTAGATCTTAGGTGTTGGGCTTCCTAATAGCTGGTTATATTTTTTAAATGGGGCGTAAGATCAACAATATAAAAAATAAATTTCACATTAAACAATTTTTTTTAAAGCATATGGCATCTTTGACCGGGACAGATATAGTATCTTATCTAGTTCAGTCACCTGTGTGTGTAGAATTTTAGCCACTTTGGTTGTCCAGGGTACACCTCTGGAGGGTGGATACACACCGTGCCTGCAATTAGACGATAGTGAAAGTTATTATTATGGTGTGGAGCCGGGAGTGACCTTTGGGATAGTTCCTCTTTAGGAAATATTACCCTTGGTACCAGCTGGGAACAAGCCCGGGACTCCCAGGTTTGTAGCCAGGTTCACCGACCATTCACTATACCATGGGGCTGGTTAACCCTTTATATCTTTGATACAATACATTATTTTCTTACCTCGAATGATTACAACATGGGGTTATCCTATAAGCTACTCCATAGTGGAATCCAGAAATAAAATCTTACCACCTTTCAAGTTAGATAAGCACATACTCTAGAAACCAATTTCCAGAGTTCAGTTTTAGTTCTTTCAAGTTGTTGGTCAATACAATGTATGTGGGACCCCACACCACTCCTTCTCGAACAATAGAACTAGAAGGGAATCAAGCTCATCCTAAGATGGAGGTTGGAATTTATCAATTTCACTTGTAAAAAATGCATGCCGAAGTCAAATAGTGAAAAGTCATTTAAAGTGTTTTTTATCTTTTTTTTATCTAGCTACTCTCTGTTTAGGTTATACACATTAAAAAAAAGTATTAAATATAACAAAACATTATTACCTCTCTAGCAAAATGAGTCCTTTTAATGGAACCATGCATTAAGCTCGATAAAAAATTTAAGTTTAATTTTGCTGAACTGGTATTTATTAAGTTACAGTAAAACTGTTTTGGTCAAATCTTTTATTGGGACTGTTTCACTATGACATGTGTAAACTTTGATTGGACCCGCTGTTTTACCAATCTGGATCTTCCATATTTCCAATGGATCCTGAATATCAAATACAAATTGTATAAAACATGATAAACATAAAAGTTTTAATTTATTTATCATTTTAACCTTGCACCTTCCTACAATCAATAAACATCACTTGTAAAAGTAAATATAAAGCTAAAACTTCAAACATTATTTTGAACCCGCCTGAAACATGCTGCGACACCCATTTCAGAAACCACTGCCTGATTCAAAGTGACAATTTGTTAGTATATCATTATATTTTGAATTTCCAAGCCTAGAATATATGCAATTATTTCAATAGCTTGTACAAAGTTTTTGCCAACAGATACAAATACTCTCTACCTCCTAAAAGTGGATACATATTTTTGAAAGTATATTTACGTTGCTTAAGGTTCTTGGTTCAGAGAAAATGGTCACAGCATAATTGACTGATAATTATAATTTGCATTAGGACCAATACAATGGTAATGTTAAGTAACTTGATTGTTAGTGGTATCTTACTATATGCAATCTAAATCTGTTAATGCAGGTTGTATTAATATATTTTGTAATATGTAACTAGTATTTTAACATAGTTTGTAGATTGCCATTGTTTTAAAAGATCTGAAAAGTACTTTAATAAATCTTAGCTATATGATTGGTGAATAAAGAAATTAAATTTATAAATAAGGGTGTGCGAAGCTTCAAAAACTTCGACTTCGTTTCGATTATTCATCAGCAATGACTTTCGAAAGTAAAATTCTGTATTCAATAATTACAAAACTTTGCCAATCATAATATACATTTATGTTCAAATTTCATCATGTCATCACAAATCAATAATAAACCTACTTGTTGTGATAACTTATCAGCTTATGGTGAAATATTTTGCTCATATTTGGGATTTAATATTCTGTGAAAGATATTCAATACCTAAAATTGCAACATGTTATATTATTTACCAACATTGAACATTTTTTTGTTAATATTCAAAATTTTGATTTGGCATCAGGAACATATTATTTCATTCTCTTCAAATTCGCTTCAAATTGAAAAAGTGGACTTCACACACCCATACTTATTAATAAAAAATAATTTTGTTTAACATAAATGTAGAGTATGTAATTGTATGATGTATTGTAAAAATATTAACTTTGTTATTTGTCTCGAATTTTCCTCTCGCCAAAATGTAACCTAAAACGGATCATCATCAAATGACTAGTAACTTAAACTTTTTTTAATACAGTTTTTAAAATTCTAACTTGCTTAAGATTCATATATTATGAGTTAACAATAAACACTGGAGTTAAAGTCGATTCATCTGGTGAAAGTTGAACACACAAGCCCAACATCTCGGATTTCTGTATGCCATCGGTTCAAAACCTTTTAACCAGAGCTGCATCCTTTGATACATCCCCTAGATAGTTTGTGGCAACTTTAGTATGAAACGTTTCTATTTCTAAATGTTAGAGACTTTCTTTTAAGTAGAGGAGATGCTTAAAATAAAATAACTCTTTTGTGAGTAAAAATCTACTGTATGGATATTAGATTCATGTTGCCTCAAACAAGCTCATCCCTTTTGACAACTTAAACTAGAGTCAT